>CALNHX010000747.1:0-290145 GCA_940337035.1 Agriotes lineatus | reverse complement strand
GTTCACCAGAGGATAATCTTTTTTTATAGATTCTAAAATGGGGATCAGATGTGCCCAAATTGCAACTGCATCGTGCCTCATTGAAGAAGAAACCGTACAGAATGGTTGTTTTGTATTCTCTGTATAGAAAACGCCTGTGTGAAGGGTAATTTGACCTTTGGATGCCCCGAAATGGGTGCTCTGAACTTCTTCGGCATATTTCAATAAATAATTTTCGCTAAAGGTTATGCATTGCAATTTCACAATCAGATAAACTGTTTTTCAACTCCTTAAAGAAGTCTAGTTGGTGACCAACATTGTAGGAGTGCCTGCAAAACTCTGGAAGTGTGTCACTAAGAGTTTCTAACATCTGATTAACTGAACACTGAACTTTAGTCTTAGTGGTGACCTTAACCTTTAAAGCCTTTCCTTGACGATCGACTCTGTCCTGAGTTCTTGTGGTCCACTTCCAGTAAAATGTTTCCTGATCTTGGTGAGCTGTGGCGATTGCATTTGGAACTCTTAGACGACATTTTTTGCATTGTCCATACATGCAGGCTTTATTACCATAGGAGCAACAAATTTGTCTTAATAAATCGGTAGAAGTTCTGATTTTTAATACTCTTAATTGAATTAATTTACTGGAAATGAAGTCAAAATTGGAATGCTTCAAACATAAACATGTGTCACGATTATTGATTTTTCGGACGACCACCCAAAAAGGCTTCATGCGAGTAAATGAAGTAAGGGAGATCGTATAATTAGTTGATGTACAAAACTTTTTGTGTAGTTCTTTTATGCTTGAAATCATGTATCGTTTCTGTCTTTTAATTTTTCTTTTTGTAATGCAATCTTTTTTTCCTGGTGCCATACAGGAGTTTGCGTCATCTAGAAAAAATTCTCGTACGGTGAATCGTAGTTCTTGAATTTTTGTGTTTTTCTTTTTTCGGCTCAGGTAGTTTGTCTTTAGAAGTTTTCTTTGTTTGTAGGTGGTAACGATCCCCTCTCTCGCTGCTTCGGTCATCATTCTATTTTTCTTAAAAAAATTCCTGAAACTGAATTTGCAAATGTGTTACTCTCAATTTCATTCTGCATGTTACTTGCATTTTCACGTAATTGTTTCAGTAAGGCGACGCCAAGTAATAATTTCTTCTTCACACTGCCTCTGCCAGATTTCATTATTCGCGCTAATTCCCTTTTGGGAGACGGTGTTTTATCCCCTTTTAGTCTATAGTAGTTCTTTTTCCATCTTTTGGGGTGTTTTTTGGCTCTCTCATGCTGGATCTTTAGCTTTGCAAATTCTCTACGTTCTTTTTCTCGGTTTCTTCTAATAATTCTCCTGCCCGAGTCCCTTCTTGAAGTACGTAGAGGTCTTCTCTCTTGAAACATATTAACCTTCCACAGTTAACATGACTTTTTATAACATAAAAGTTAACGTCGGTGTCAGAGACCGATATTTTAAATTGCAAAAGAAAATGTTTTTAAGAGAAAAAATATTTCGACTGTTGATTTAGTTAATAAATAAAACCACTACTACATATTTTTGCATAACATATTTTTATTGACGTACAAAAAAAAAATTAAAAACTGTAATAAAAACTGACAGTTTCTGATAGCCATTTATTTAAATGGCCAAAAAAGTAGCTAAAAAAATATATATGAAAAATATCTCAAAAATGTTTAGAGGAAAAGCATTAAGAAATAATAAAACAGGAATAATAACATGAAAATACTACAACGTAAACGTAACTATCGCTGCAAGCATCGTCACTGAAATCTTTTAGGCATCCCTCCTAAATACACTTTATATGTTCCAAACATAACAACTTTTGGCAATTTTGGCATCTGTATTTTGTTCTTCTATTTTTTCTTCATGTTCTTCTTCTATATCTTGTTCAGAGTCTGTATGATGGTCCTGTTCTACCAGATTATCTTCTTCCAGGCTGTCATAAGTATCATCAACCTCGATTTCGACCTCAGAATCAGTAACCAACTCATCATATAACTTTTGGAGATATTCTTCTTCCTTTTCGTGATTCATGAGTTTTATCTAAAGTCCGCGGGCAAGAAAAAACAATCATAATACGTTAAATTACCAGTTACTTCAATACTAAGATACCTTGAAAATTTTAACACGAGAGTTAACATCGGTCTCACACACCGAAAGTTACTGCACTCGGAAAACGAAGTTTCCTATACTGCTGCCGTGTTAGCACTGACTAAAGCATGTTAAAAGACGAGGCTACTATGTAGCGTTGCCCGAATTAAAATTGGTTGGAAAATAAACGCAATTTTTAGAAACGCACGGTCCGTGGCACCGCATGTTAACTGTGGAAGGTTAAGTGGACTGAGACTACGTTCTTGTGTTGAAGGGGGCGTATTTTTTTGAATAAAAAGTCTTTTTTCTATAGCACATGTTAAAGTGTGCTTTTATCAACTCAAAACAAAAGGTCAAGTTTTACTTTAACAGCAAGGGTAGATAAAGTAGCACTTTAACATCAAGGATAGATAAAGTAATTTAATTTATTTACTAGCAACGTGATATTGTACATTTTCGACATAGAAACAAAATATGAAAAGCTACTCATAACTGCCAAGGGACCTGTCAAATTTTTCTCCCTCAAACTCTTGGTAACCATGCAACTATAGGCCATGTCTTAGCAACCATACATTCAGGCAACCCTTGATGTTACTTAAATATTCTAATTTTAAATGTCATTATGACATTTTGAAATATCATACTATTGTTACTAATATGCTAGTAAATAAAATATTGTATGCACCACGGGAGATATTCATGTTTTTTACCCTCGGTTGACTTACAGACCTCGGGCCAGAGGCCCTCGGTCTGTAACACATGTCAACCTCAGGGAAAAAACATATTCATATCTCCCTTAATGCATAAATATCTATTTCTAACTTTTGCTTAAATTAAATATGACAGCTTCGTATTATTGTAGCAACCCAATCTAGCTACTGGCATTTTGAAATGTGATTGACTGTCCTTATTTTCTTTTGAAATTGTTAAAAGTTCTTGCTATAGAAAAAAATATTGTATTATACACGACGATAAAGTTATTTCTATCCACTCTTGAATCATTAACGTCTCGACTTCGTCTCGACGTTAAACTATTCATTCGTGGATAAAATTTAACTTTATCGTCTTGTATAATAAATTACTATTTCTTTTTTAAGGCAATTTTTCTTTTATAGTAACGTTTTGATGCTTCTTTCCATTGTTTTCGTTGCTTTCTCTGTTGCTTTGGCGTTTTATCTGAAATATTCGGTCTGCTTGCTTTCTTCCTCTCCCTGTCTTTCTTACGGACGCTTTCAAGCTTTTCGGGTTCCTGCTTACTTTTATCTATATTATTGTTTCTTTTCCCTCTCCTTTTCTCTCTTAGCCTTACGCTCAGCTTCAGAAAATACTTTTTTTTCTTAGGTCGATTTTTCTTGGTTTTGCTCTGGTTGCTTTCTTGAGCGTCATTATCAAGATTCTCATTCAACGTTATCTTATCTTCTACAATTTCATGTTCTTCTGGGTCTGGTAAATTCTCTAGATCATTAGTAATCAATTTGGCAGGTTGGAAGTCGTTTTGCTTGCCTAGATTTTTATCTAAATTAATTTCGGCTCTATCAACACCTTGACTCTCTTCATGATCTTCTATATTGTCAATTTGATTCATCCTCAACTTTTTTGAATTTACTGTGACTGTACTTGTGTTACAGCTTACTTGTTCTTGTTTCTTTTTTTTTTGTATTCTGCAATTCGTTGTTGCTTTTTAATCTCTGATTTTTCTCTTTCTCGAGCCAAGTGGCGTTCAATACTGGCTTCTTTCATTTTTACTTCCTTTTACTATAAAGGAAGTATTGGATTCACCCCAAAAATTCGAAATTGAGTTTTCAACAGATCTTCACGTTTTAGAGTCCCCTGATCCCAAAAAACATATTTTTTTTCATTGGTCTGTCTGTCTGTCTGTCTGTGTGTCTGTGTGTCTGTCTGTGAACAGAATATCTCAAAAACGAAAAGAGGTATGGCGTTGAAACTTCATATATAAGTTTTGTGTGCTATGTAGATGAGACAGCAAGCTTTTGAAGAAAATCGCATAACCGGAAGTAGGTGTTTACTCTTGTGATTTTTCAGTTTTTTTCGATTTTTTCAAAAACCGCTCTAACGATTTTTTTTAAACTTTACATTTTTCTTACATTTTTAATGTGTATTGATGTGAGATAGGTGATTTTCCAGTTGAATACTTCTAAAGTGGGTTTCTTTTGTTTTTTTTCTATTTTTTTTATTAACTCCTATTTTAAATAAAACACCCGGTATATTATTACATTTTTGAATTCACCTTAAAATTCTAGAGAAAATTTGTCTCTTCAACTAACACTCGATTTTGTACCGTTTTTGTAGAATTTGTAATTTTTGAAAATTTATAACAAATGCTTAAAAATTAAAAATGAAATTTTTGACTAATTATAAGATCACTGTAAAAGGAAGTTGTGTGAGTGTATCACACCAGATTTTTTTAAGCTTTGGTAACAATAACTTCCACTTTTCAGTTGCATCCATTCTAAAAAGAAACAAGAAGTTGCTATCAAACATTTGTCTCATTTCCGTCCACTTCTCAATCATGTCCGTCCACTTCAAAGTTAAAAATCTGGTGTGATACACTCACACAACTTCCTTTTACAGTGATCTTATAATTAGTCAAAAATTTAATTTTTAATTTTTAAGCATTTGTCAAAAATTTTCAAAAATTACGAATTCTACAAAAACGGTACAAAATAGAGCGTTAGTTGAAGAGACAAATTTTCTCTAAAATCTTAAGCAGAATTCAAAAATGTAATAATATACCGGGTGTTCCATTTAAAATAGGAGTTAATAAAAAAAATAGAAAAAAAAACAAAAGAAACCCACTTTAGAAGTTTTTAACTGGAAAATCACCTATCTCACGTCAATGCACATTAAAAATGTAATAAAAATGTAAAGTTTGAAAAAAATCGTTAGAGCCGTTTTTGAAAAAATCGAAAAAAACTGAAAAATCACAAGAGTAAACACCTACTTCCGGTTATGCGATTTTCTTCAAAAGCTTGCTGTCTCATCTACATAGTACACAAAACTTATATATGAAGTTTCAACGCCATACCTCTTTTCGTTTTTGAGATATTCTGTTCACAGACACACAGACAGACACACAGACAGACACACAGACAGACAGACAGACACACAGACCAATGAAAAAAAATATGTTTTTTGGGATCAGGGGACTCTAAAACGTGAAGATCTGTTGAAAACTCAATTTCGAATTTTTGGGGTGAATCCAATACTTCCTTTATCGTAAAAGGAAGTAAAAATGATGGGGACGGATATGAGGTGGACGGACATGAGAATTCTGATTTTATACGCCCCTTGATATTAGGCAACACACTCTATCAGCTTCATTTCGGAAACATAAACTCTAGATTACTCATAAAGTGATTTAAAGACTGCATTGAGAAAACAGTTGAATTGGTAACAAAAATATGGCTACAGACGGACATGAGCCTTATAAATGCACAAATATATCTTACCTGGCTAAATTTATTGTTATTTTTATACAAAAGCTTTAGTTTTTGAACACCACTTCACAGAACTAAACTGCACAACAACGGTCTAGAAATGCTGGTGTATGCGCGTGCGCGGCTGCTATCTTCAATTAACACTAACAAAAGTTGAGGGACGGACATGAAAGAAAGTTTGGAGGACATGCATATTATTGCATATCATACAATTTTTACAGATTGTTACGTTGTTAGTGGTACTGAATAATATATTCTCATAACCTGAAATAATTTTTCTTCAGTATAGAATACAGATGACACCCATAAATTTATGTTGAGCTAAATTATGCCATCTAGAAGTTAGGAGTATGGCTTCAGGGACAGATAACGGACATGAGAATTTCGTGACGGATATTATTCCTTGGCAGTAGAAATGTCTTAAATTAATGATGAAAACTAGTTTTTACCATAGAATACACCATTGTTTTGATATGAAAAAAATAATAGGTTATATACAATGCTTCCAAAGTAAATAATAAACGAAGGACAGGAATATGAAAAGTTCCTGGTTTTTATCCAGTTACTATATGTGCATTTCTGCTACCTATTACAACATGATTAATTTAGTGTCTATGCTTATAGCAGCGAACAAATAAGAGTGGCATATGCAACCCAAATGACATATTACACAGCTGACTGGAAAAGTATTTTAGTAGTAATTACTAAAAGACCAAAGATGGCGGTCCTTATAATTAGACCTAATTGCAACTGACATATAATTTTTTGAAGTTATGATACTAATAGAAACTTCGACCAACTTAAAAAGCAAGCATTGCATTTGTGCACTTGTAATTGAAAATATTTAAGCCTGTGGCCTGGCTCTTGCTAAATCTCATTATTGTCTATACATTACAAGTGAACAAATGCCGTGCTTTTTAAGTTGGTCGAAGTTTCTATTTGTATCATAACCTCAAAAATTCATTTAGGCTAAAGACATTCTTGCGTTTTAGTCGCTGCGACACGATCGCCGCGACCAGGTCGCGATGGTGTGTTCTATGGATTCTAATGTAGGTGGCCACGTTTGCGACCCGCGACAGCGACCAATGTTGAAAACGCTGTGAAGAGCGTTTTGCCAGCGTCACGACAGATTGTTGCTTATGCAGTATTATAATATGTCCTGGACAGAAAAGTTTATATGTCTGCGACCTAGTTGCGGCGATCATGTCGCAGCGACTAAAACGCAAGCATGGCCTTACCCTTAATGTCAGTTGAAATTAGGTCTAATTATAAGGATTGCCATCTCTGATCCTTTAGTAACTATTATTAAAATACTAACCCAATCAGTTATGTAATATGTCATTCGGGTTGCATAAGCCACTCTATTTGTTCGTGGCCTTCCCATTCGCCGAATTTTTATCGCCGGGTTTTGACTCGCCGGATAATTATTTCAGTGGAAAGCTATTCGCCGGATTCCGTTTCGCCGGATTGTAGGATGCGTATCATATAACGAAATTCGGCAAAGTACTGTGTCTCGTTCTAACCTGTTTAGGTTACTTGCAGTCTTTGAAAATTTTTTTTCACTACCACGGCCGGTGTAGTTCCCACGATCAGCATAGTGTCCCCGGTGAATCGAATTCCGGCGTGACGGATTCCGGCGTGATGAAACTGAGCCTATTTGTTCGCTGCGCCAAGCATAGTCTTTCCTTCCTTAGGTATTGTTTTGTGGTTCTTCCGTCAGACGACGTCCGTGTTTCCTTATGTATCTCTTTTCTCTTAAAGAAAGTACTTTGTATCCTCATGTTGCTAGCCGCTGCAAAGTTGGTTGAAAAAGAACTATTTTCGTTTGTCTTATTGTGTTTGCTTTCCTTCCTGATAATTGGGTGGTCTCTGCTTATTTTCATGCTGAAGTTATTATTATAATTTTACGTAATATTTTGGTATTTTGTTTAGTTCCTCTCCCAGCATTCCATAGAATTCCACTTTAATATCCTCTATTAGAGAAATATTATGAGAGAAAGAAGGAAGGGAAGCCTGTTTAGAAAAGAAAATAACACCAAATATAAAACAAGCAGATGATGGAATGAAGAAGTAGAACAGAAAGTAAAGAATAAAAATAAAACATGGAAAACCGTCATGCGAACAAATACAGCAGAATATATAAAAACAATCAGAGCTAAAATTGCTGAAAACAAAAAGGAATAAAAACATCAAGTCTTTTAAGACCACACAGGAAAAATAATATCAAATAAATAAGATAGGTAACATACAAACATGAAATAAGTACCTATTATGAAGAACATTCACAAACAACACAGATCAAATGCAGGAAAAGCAGGTAGAACAGGAAGAAATATCACATGAAGAATAACAGAAGCAATAAAAGAAATCTGAGTGGGCAAAGCAGGTAGGCTAGATGAGATAGTGCCAGGAATGATAAAATGGAGAAGAAGAAAACTGACAGAATGAACGACAGAAATAAATAACAAAGCTTGGAAAAACAGTGGTAATATCAGACTCGTATACAATGGAAATTGTACTTGAACAAGGAGACTCATTAAGTTTCATCCTATTTGATACATTGACAGAATAACGAAGAACTGCTTGAAGAAATCCTTTAAAATAACTATAGGCTACAAAAACCTAAACTCTGTAGGAATAGAAGCACTAACCGACTAACGTATGCTGACGGTATATTTATTTAATATTATTATTTATTATATTTATATAAAATTATATAAAAAATATGAATAATAGTGCTATGTGAATACTAAATATCAAAATAAAAACAAAACGTTAGTTACCCAGGTACAGAAAGAACAATTCTAACCTCAGCTAAAAAGTAATTATAATTGACACCAAAAAGTTCACATTGTTAGCATAGGAGTTCGAAAGTTTCAGTAATCTATTAATACAAACTCTCTGAGCATAATTACTTCTATGAATTGAATCGTAAAAGACCTTAATCGCTCTAGTAGTCCTACAAGATAGGTACATGAAAAGGCAAAAAATTCAATAATGAGAACAACAAATCATGGAATTAACTACTTTAAAAACAAAAATTAAATCGAACCTAATTCTGCGTAATCTTAAGTCACATAAAGCCTTTAAACTCAAAGCATTTTTGTATGTGTAACCCTCTAAAAGTAACCCCAAATTATACAAAGCAAATCGAATAAACTTCTTTTGTACCCTCTCAATCGAATCTATATACGAGTATACTTGATAATAAGGCGACCAGACAGAAGAATTATACTCTAAGTGTGGTCTGTCTAGAGATACATATAAAGTTAATACGCCCTCTACGCTAGCTCAATCGGCGTGAGTCTTCAACAATAGCCGTCGTCGACGAAGGCTGGAGGCGTTATCCTTGAAGTACAAGCGTTGCTATTGGAACTCGTTTATTCACTAACTATTTACAAGGGATTTATAAATTAAACATAAAAACAAAATTTATTTACAAATACCCCAAAAAAAAAACCAACAGCAACCAAAGGAAGATGGCGGAGTGGCGTCCGCGATCGGGGCCTTGGAGGGCGTGGTCCTCTGCGGGGTGGCGCGGGCTTTTGGTTGGGACGAACGCCGGGGGTGATCTTGCGAGGCCGGGGAACGCGATTGGGATTGGGTGCGCTTGACGGTACTTCGGGGGTGGCGGCTGGCCTGGGTCGGCGTCCTCGTCGTTGCTCGGGCGGCTAGCACAGGGGACAGTCGACCTCTCGGGGGCGGCGATGGTCGGGGGGGCGGCGATGGTCGGGGGGCGGCGTCCGTCTTCCGCCAACGGGGTGCCAGGGGTGTGCTCTTGGCCCGGGGTCGGGGGATGCGTTGGAGTGGTGTTCGGTGTCGCTTCCGGGGACCAAGTCTTGCGGAGTCGGGCGCGGACCGCTCCCTGATACCGCTCACGAGCGATTCAGGACAGGGGTGAGTACGGGGGCGGCGTTGGGGAGGACCCAAACAGCTCCTGGAAGCGGCGGGTTCTGGAAAGCAACGGCTGGCTGAAGGCGGCGGGGCTGGATGGAACACCTGCGGGGTCGCAACAGGACTTACGCTGTAGTTCTGTGGGTAGCCATCACTAGACTGGAGTAGCTCCCTGCTGATGGGTGGTCAGTATGACAAAATCGGGAAGAGCGCTGGCTGGTTCTCATCCTAAGTCCTTAAGCGGCTGGATGGCTCTGATGACAAAGTCCGGAAGAGCGCTGGCTGGTTCTCGTCCTAAGTCCTTAAACGGCTGGATGGTCCTGAAGAGGCTTCTAGTTGGTTGGACTCGAGGCTGGGGCTGAGTGATTTCTTCTATGAATGAATTTTCAAAGTTTTTATTCAGTCAAGTAGATACAAGTCATAATTCTTAATAATTATCCCTAATCTATCCTAACTGAAAAGCCGCTATAGGGGTAGCATCCCCTCTTCAGCTTTGTTTACAATTATTTAGGACAAAAAAAAATCAAAAAAGAAAATTTACATTTTAGTTGAATTTCACGTTTAAAAAAATATTTTACTTTAATGGGGTAAATGGCAAAGAGAAAACTAGATAATTGAAGTCTTCGCGATCCTTGCGGGCTGCAGGAGTTCTCGGCGAGTCCATGTCCTGGTGTCGTCATCCTCTGCGCCTGGCGTCGGGCCCCGGCGAGGTCCTGCTGGTGTCATCCGCTACACCAGCGAAACGTGCAGGAAGTTCCCGGAGTACGAAGCCGCAAACTGCAAACCAAAAAAATGATAAATAAGCGGCTTTAGTACTCGACCTATGCGGTCACGCAGGTTGGGAAATAGGTTTGATAAGGAGCTCATAAGGAAGCGGATTATGGCGTGGAGAGAAGGATCTTCGGAGTGGGCGAGGACTTCTGGTGGAGGAGCGTCGACAGTTTTTAGCGGAGCGGCGGTGGCGGGAGTTGCAGCTTCTACAGGGCGCTCCGGGCATCTCGGAGAGAATGCGACGTGATCGCCGTTGCAGTTGCTGCATTTAAGGGTGGTAGTGGCTCTGCAGGTGCTAGTTGGGTGAGAAGCGCCGCAAATGCCGCAGACGGCCTTCCGCTGTTGACAAGCATCAGACGGATGGTCGAACTTCTGACATTTACGACATTGGATGGGCTGTGGCTTAGGAGGATGGGAAGGCTCTGCGTAGTAGGTAAAGTGGAACATACGCAGTCCCTTGGTGAGGAGGTGGTCAATGGTGGCTTGGGATTTGGTGGTGATCCGGAACAGGAAGGTGGGTTTGTCGGTGGCCTTGGCGATGATCCTCCAGGTGTTGATGTAATCGAGGCTGGCGGCGGCGAGCCCCGTCTTCACATCCTCTGCGTCGATGTCCAGTTGCACGCCGCGTAGCACACAGGAGAAAGTGCGCGCCTTTTCTGCTGCTGCTCTGCGGGGGGCTGGAGACCTGTTGCCCGAGGTGATGGTGAGAGGCTCGCCGACGTGGTGGGAGAGGGCGCCGAGGCGTTCACGGAGGTCCGCTTGTGGGGAGCTGAATGTAGCGACACCGCTGGCGAAGACCTTCAGGTTGGAGATTAGGAGTCCTGGAATCTTCCTGCACAGAAGCTCGAGGGCTTTTGGGGTCGCCGCATCACGTGGTAAACCTGAAACGGTGATAGAATTAATTAGGTTTGACGTAGAGCCTACTGAGGATCTGGAGGAATTGGAGGATTGGGAATTTGAGCGTCGACGTCGGGTGACGTCCGCCCAGGAAGCGGTGTTGGTGGAGGGTTTAGAGACGGAGGTTTCTGGAAGTATTGGAGTCGGAGGCGGCGGTGGAGTTGGTTGCGGAGCTGGAGTCGGAGGCGGCAGTGGAGTCGGTTGCGGAGCTGGCGTTGGCGGACTTTCGACGAGGTAGGCGTCCAGCTGAGGCGGTAGCCTCCGCTTGAATCCCAGCGATTCGTTTGGATAAAAGTAGATTTGCTCATCTTCCAAGGAGGGAGTCACGCTCTTGTAGGCGAGTGTACCAACGACGTCTTGGAGGTAAATGTAGGGGAACATGTTGTACGCTTGCTTGGCAGTCAGGTGCGGCAATGGCTCCACCAACGTTGGCGGCGGCGTCGTCTTCTTCTTCTTTTTTCTTTTACGGCGGCGGTCAGGCGGGGTGTTGGGCAGCCCCTCCACGTCCACGTGCGCGGAGCGAAGAATCCTCTCTGACTGCGGGGCCTGCAGGCAGCTGCTGGACCTCACTGGAGTGGAAGGCATCTCGACGGTCGACGTCGGCGGAGGCTGGTACGATGGTGGCTGGTGACTCATGCTTGCTGACAATTCTTTTTAATCAACGCCTTGACATTCTTTTTATTGTTAAAGTCGAGCAGCTAATTCTCCGCCACTGCGGAGCACGTGGAACCAGCGACCCGAGAGTCTGGACTCAACACGTGCTCTTGGACTTTGAATTGAACTGCTGGCTTTGAAAGTTGGGCTGCTCTAGTAGACACGTCTGTTCTGTATGGTAGCTCAATGCGAGATGAAAAAAGAAGGGATTTCTTCTAGCAAAGGTGCGACTATTTAAAGGGAACCCGTCCTTTGTGCGGTGCCTTCTCGACGCTCATTGGTCCAAGGAGGAGGGATGAATGTCCGTGTTTGATGTGTGGGGAAGTTTTGCATTTAATTTCGCGGCGCGATTAATTAGCGACCTAATTTCCATTGTAATGTATGGCTGATGAAGTGCTGATCAATTTGATACCAGGTTCCAGGGTTTTTGATGCTAAATTCGCTGCGTGAATTAATCTCCCCGGAGTCTCCGTGTATCAAAGCGGATGTTGTTTTGCGCTCGCGCTCCGAAGTTAGCCGTAGTTCAGGGCACTAACTGAGTTTATTAAATGCGCCTTAATTTTTTCTGTATTTTGATACCAAACAGCCCCGTGCGTTGGTAAGGTTTTCACTAATTTAATTTACTTTAATATTTTGATATTAGGCCGACAGACTGGGGCCCTTGGCTAAATTTACTTCCGTCCAGGCGGCTTCGCTTATTGGACCCCGTTTGAGTCGCTTGCTGGACTCTCTGCGCAAGTTTCGGCTGTATCGGGATTACGTTGGAACTGTTTTGGATTATGGTTTTCCGCTGCGCGCTCGACTCATGGATATGATACAAGGATGGGCTTGCCTTTGTTGGATGGCGGTTCATTGTCTCTTTCTGTAGACACCGAACATGCGTGGCTTAATTGGGGCGATTTATTTATTTGTTTCTAAATCCCGTGATCCGTTTTACCAATGGCCGCGTTTCGCTTTTCGGGCGGCGGTCGCTCGAGCTGGGAATAATTTATGGGGGTTGTAACGCCGCGCCGTGCTCGTGAACGTGCTCTTCCGTGCCTACCGTGTATAATTTTTATGGGGTTGTTTGGCAAGCTTTCTGGAATTTTAGCACGATCGGGACGAACTGGACAACAGATGTGCCATGTCTATGTTCTTTCGTCGTCTATTTGGCGCCGTAGAATTTTCCATTTTTCGATGGCTGTTTACCGATTCATATCAAAGTCTTTAAAGCTTTAATATCAGAAAAATGCCATGTGGTTCTAACTATGAATCCAAGCATTCTTAAAGACTTGTTCACAATATTACTAATATGTAAATTAAACCTTAAATTTCTATCAAAAATAATGCCTAAATTATTAATAGAATCTTTCAATGTTAGCTCAGCACCAAATAGAAAATAATGAGAATCTACAGGGGTTTGAATTGATAAAAGCGCATTGTGTAACAGTTTTCTAAGTTTAGTTTTATGCAGTTTTTAATACACCACTCACACAGCCTTTGTAGATCTGCCTGCAGATATATAACGTCATTAATAATTTTACTCATTCGAAAAACTTTTAAATCATCGGCATAAAGTAAGAAATAACTATGTAAAAAACATTTATATATATCATTTATAAATAAAATAAACAATAAGGGGGCAAGGTGAGATCCTTGTGGCACTCCCGAAAGCACAACAATAGGGTTCGATGTGTAACCTTTAAACTTCACTGTCTACATGCGTCCAATCAAATAGCTGGTTATCCCTTGGAGAAGACGGCCTCTAACACCTAGTGCATACAATTTGACAACTAATAAAATGTGGCACACCGTATCGAATGCCTTAGAAAAGTTCGTATAAACAGTGTCCAGCTGCATTCTGGCTTCAAAGCCGTTCATTATATGTTGTTCATACACCATTAAGTTTATTAATGTGGATCTACCCTTTACAAAACCATGTTGGTTATCCACTATAATGTTACTAAAAGCACTAGCAAGTTGGTCCGACACTATACTTTCAAAGAACTTAGGAATACAATGTTACTAAAAGCACTAGCAAGTTGGTCCGACACTATACTTTCAAAGAACTTAGGAATACAACTGATTAAGGAAATTGGCTGATAGTTCATCACGTTTCCTTTATTGTTATGCTCATTTTGTCACTTTTCCGATTTATTAATTGAAATAATTAGTCAGATTTGGCAATTTACTTTTATTCTCTAAATATACAGTATTTCATCTATGGTTAGGCAACCCAAATACCTTCAGCCTCAATTCTGAATTAAAATGAACAGTTTTCGTTATCAGTTTTGCACATACAATCTACACCTATAGTTTTTCTTCTTTTTTTTCGAATTTGACTTTAACATTGATAACCTGGGATTGTGAACTGCATTGGCCAATTTGCAATCCATTCTTTTCCATCGATTCGTTCGTTGAAGTTTGTGCCCTAGAGGCCTTTGGCTTCGCTGGCTTTGGTAATAGCCGACCTCGTAGTCTTGAGGGATTTTGAGGCAAGGCGCCCTTTGGAACATTCTGGAAGCCTTTGTGAGTTGCTGCCAACGTTCGCTTTGCTTTAGTTGCGGTTTTGATGGGCTCTTCCCCGTTCGAACGAGGCGTAGGCTGTTCGTCACCATTCGCAGGTTTGTTACGACTTCTTTTCGTCAGCGTAGTTGTTTATCTGGAAAATTGTAATTTTTAGCCAATTAATTATACGCCAAGGAAATGCGTTATCGAATTCTACGCCATGGAAAATGAGTTTTGTCACCTGGTTTGGTCCTGGTTCGTGTTCGTGTATTTGATTGTTTGGATCATGCGGTGCCCCACGTGTTGGCTGGTCGCCTGTCCCCGCAGCCAGATGCGTTGCCCTTGCCTTCGCTGCATCGTAACTTCTAGCGAGGCATGTCTGCGGGCTGTGGCGAGACCGTCCCTTTTGGCCACGTATCTGGATTGTTAGATCTCCTTCAGCAGTTCGCCTCCACGTGCTGTATGAATTCGAGGTGTAGTAATGGTTTTAGTTTATATTGTATGTTTATTGGTACTGATTTATATGACCTTTGAATTGGCCATTTTGTAGCTTATTTGTGCGTATCAATTTTTGGTGTCTATTTGAGCTATTAGATATTGGATTAATTAGTTTACTTACCTCTGTGCATAGCAGCCATGTGTAATTTTGTTATGATTTGATTTGGGGCTGCTCTTGCAGCCACTGTAATGCTTTTAACGTCGTATATTGCATTAACCTAGTTATTTATTTAGGTTTACTTTTTGATGTGTCAAAATTAGTAGAATGGAGGTGGCGAAAGTGCCGCCAACGGGATTCTTGTTGGAATTATTTAGCTTCCCGTTTTGATTTCTGATGGTATAGATTAGGGTTTAGAATTCTCGCAAGCAGTTTAGAACATCAGGGAATACCGTATGACTTTCCTTTAGGAACTAGCAACCCCTGTGAGATCTCATAACGTGCTGGAACCGCCCCATCTAAATTTCGTGCTACTTAAAGATAATTTATTAGGCCAACCTTCGGGGTTTAATGTTGGCATTGCCTATTTTGCTTGCGCGTGTCGCACCCTTAATTTCGTACTCCGCTTTACGGGGATTTGTTGCTTATTTTATTTTAAAGCTTTTTTAGACCATATTGGTAGGTTAATGTAGTCATGCTTCGTGTCGTAGCGATTCCCGCTTCACGGTGAACGCCACTGGTTAATTATTTAGACATGCTTTGCCTATTTTTGTTTGATATAAGCTTCGAGGTATCTTACGCCCTTCAGGCTGATTTAGCTTTTATGACACCTTGAGTTCGTTTTATAGGTCAATTGTGTTGTGCGCTCGTAGCTTTAGTTGTAATATTATTTTTGGTCGACTGTGATATTTTTATTGGTGTTATTTTTGTGTACTTGCTGTAATACATTTTGACTGTTCATGGATTTGCTGTATTATGTATTTTTGGTGTGTGAGTATTTCTGGCACTATAGTACCCACCAGGTTATGATAATAAAGCTGTGATATTTTTATTGGTCGTTACTATTTTATTTGTTTTACTTGCTGGAAATATCTTCGACCTTGCGAACGGTCCGACGCAAGGATTAATCGATGTCGAGGACCTGGCGCCCACTCCTTTTCATATTTTGGCTTAGTGTTATTTTTCAGCGTAGTTGGAACCCCGACCGTCGCGACTAGTTAGCCCAATTAGGCCGATAGTTACCAGCCGGCAAAATATCAAATATAACTTTCGCCATCAGGTAAGGCCAACCCGTCTATCTTCCCTTACATTATTACCAGATTTAAAAACTGGTATCACTAGACTAGACTTCCACACATCTGGAACTTTGCCGGTCTTCATTGAGAGACTGAACAAAAAAGACAGAGGTCTTGATAATACAATTGGCGCACTTTTTCAGCAATTTCGGAGGAATGCCGTCAGGTCCCATACTCTTTCTCACATCTAGCTGCAACAGTTTTTTCTTAATCACCTCCTCCTTGAGAAAAATATTAGTAACACTCGCGGTATTTTCATAATTGAAATCATAACTCTGGCGGAGGGGGGGGGGCGGTACTGCATCACTATAAGTGGTAAGAAAATATCTAGCAAACAGATTAGCAATGCAATATCTGTTGGCTCACTTGCAGTGGCTTCTCCGAAAAACAGTGGACCACAGGTGTTCCTATTCATTCTTCTTCCATTCACAAAACGTCAAAATGATTTTATGTTTTTAGGTATGTCACTTTGAATATTAGAGATGTAATTGTGATGACATTCTAATAGTAACTGTTTACATCTTTGTCTGCATGCTGAGAACTTATTGTAGTTATTCTGAGAGCCTGTTTTCTTGTATATTCTGTGCAACCTTTTCGTTTCTCTAACAAGCGCCTGCAATGCCCTTGAAAACCAAACTGGAAGCAAGTACTTTGTTTCTTCTTCATTGGCACAAATTCCCGTATTGCAGTGTATAGAATATCATAGAAAACATTTGTAGTTTGATCAATACCATCAGCAGAATCTAACATGAGATCCCACTCAACTGCGTTTAAGTAGTTTGCCAATCCGTTGTAGTTGGCATTATTAAAATCATAATACTATTGCTCCACATTATTGTAGTCTGATGCAACCCTATCTAACTCAATGAAAGCTTCAATAGGGGTTTAATATATAACTTTCGGAAAAAAGTAAATCAATAGCCTCTGTTGTGTGGACATTACCCCTTGAATTGGGAATATTGTTTAACTGGAAACATCCATAGTATGAGTAGGCACGTTCTATTACATCAAGTTTATCATTTCTAATATTGGTGACCACTGAAGTTGATACTTCATCATTTATCCAGTGATCAGCTTCTGGAAGAGTATATTCACCAACAGTACCCAATTCTGTTTGGATCAGACTACATCAAACGCTTGATAGTCTCACAGTGGTGGTTGTGTATAAATCCACAGACGAACCCCTCGGTATATATAAATACCTCCAATAATAACATTACGACAACCAATTGCTATATCCACATAAATGTCTTCCACTGTAGAATCACCACAGCCAACTAACTTACTCTTGTATTTGTTGTGAATCGCTATCAAAACCCATCCTCCTCTCAGCTTAGTACCTACTGCCAACATCACATCGATCCCTTCTACATATAGAAATTTTAAAGACCCACTTCAGCATCATAAAATTCCTTGTTGAGCCCCGTTTCAACTAAGACAATAACATCATAGTTACACATCAGCATTCCAATTTTGTAAATCTTATATCTTGGTACGTAAACCTCCTACATTTTGATAGTAAACATTAAAATGGCGATTTCCCTGTGTTAATTTTTTTATGCCCTGGGAGCTTGCTTAACAATAATACCAGAAACACCATTACTATATCTAATAAATATATAATTTTTACTTCGTTCCTTTATTCCTCAGATACTCATCTTTAACCTGCCTGTATGCCTCTCTCTGCATTATTGTCCGATCGTATGCCAGTTTTATATTTAGCCATCACAATAACTAACAATGCCTAGAAGATGCAAAAAATGAAAGATATATGGACAGTAGAAATAGAAAAATTGGGAATTAAAATAATTGGAAGCAAGGCTAAGTCGATGCAAATACACAAGAATTCACATGCAACGTAAAGAAACTGAAACCATAACGACTTGAAGATTTAGGTTCTATCCTCAGTGGCGATGGGAGGATAGAAATGGAAATATTTATCATCCTGATTATTGGCTCCACTACCCTTGTTGTCTTTTGGCCTTCTCAGTCTTCATCTGTTAGGCGTCTCTGTCAGTCGCCATATTGTTCTAGTTGGTTATTCCAATTTTTTTTAAATCTTGTCTCCATTGCAGTTTTGGCCACCCTAATTTTCTAACAGTATTTTTCTAAAGTTCAATCTAATAATAACAGTATTTTTTTATATTGCATGTTTTTATCAGCACATTGCACTAGTCAAGCTTTCATGCAGTAGATTAAGTCTAATTTTATTATTTGATACTGTAAAACATCAAGTCTAAAATGTCCATTGCTACTATACTCAAAAAGAAAATTACTGAATCTATTGTTCTACATAGGCGGAGCTACTCTACAACCAGGGAAATATTCATATGAATTTTCATTCAATTTACCTAGTACTATACCACCCTCTCTAAGTGAAACAGAAGGAAATATAAGCTACTCAGTAAAAGCCACGGTTGATCGACCATGGGCCATAGACGACTCTACAAAAGGAACATTTCGAGTTCGTTCTTTCATTAACCTAAACAACGTGGATCATGCCAAGGTAGAAACATTTTTGAAAAAATTCGAGTTTTAAGTAACAATTTATAGAATCCTGTGGAAATCATCCAAACAACAATTCCATTTGCTCTACTTGGAGAGTCAGGCCCCATAGCAGTTACTGTGCGACTGCCAATAAGGGGCTACGTTCCCTCTCAAATGGTGGCTTTTACAGCAACAGTTAAGAACGAATCTAAAATAAAAGTACAAGAAATTCGCTTCAGATTGGTCCAGGTACCGAGAGTGTGCAAAAATACATTAGTGAGAGTTTTTCAATGGTTGTTCTTAGGGTTTTGTCTTCTGTACCAGTTTGAGAACTAGATGTATTGATAAAGTCAAAGGACAACAGTTTGCAATTATAGACAGCTTAGTAGAGGCAGGGGAGGAAAAATCGTGGAATTTAGAGATCCGAGTTCCAGAAGACGTGTTTGTTGAGAATCTCTACTACTGCGAGGTTATAGATTCTTATTGTGAATTGCAGGTGTGTGGAATTTATAAACGCGTGTGTAATGCCATAATACACTCTTTTGGTAATTTTAGGGTGAAGTAATACTACCGTTTCCACACAGAAATCTAAAAATTGTAATTCCGCTGACTCTGGGATCTCTTCCTGTTCAAGTTCCTGCAAACTAAGTCTCTAAAGGTGGATTAAGTTAGGCTCAAATAGTGCTCCGTTTATTTCATTTGCTGGATTACTTATTTATTTACACTTGTCTTCCGATTGCAAGCTCATATGTTATATGTTAAAAAACTCATTCACAGCATGCCATGATCAAATTTGTGTTGAGCATGCATTGAGTATAGACGTGCGTCATGCTAACCTCATCAAAATAAAATGTTGACTCGTGTTGAAAAAGATGAAATCCAGACGAAGTTATTGGTAAAAGAAGCTATTCAGAAACAAAGTAAGAAGATTATGGAATTGCGGAAAGGCGTTAATGAGGTGAAGCTTGAAAATCAAATTTTAAGAAGCAGATTGGATGATCACGAACAATTATATTCCAGCCGTAATTTTCAGAATAGAAGAAAAATCTAATGAAAATACACATGATTTAATTCTAAATTTATTTACTAGAATTATGAAGTTAGATATTAAAATGCAGGCAATATACCGATCTCATAGAACGGGATGACTGCAAGCAGCGATTAGTGATAACCATCATAGTGATAGCGGCAACAAGAAGATACGGCCAATAATAGTTAAATTGCCAACTATAGAGAACGGAACCAGGTCCTGATCAACAGGAAGGAACGGAAATGAACGGGTGTAAGTATCAGGGAGGATTTAATAGGTACCTGGAAAACTTCCAGTGTCAAGGTTCGGTTACAAAGCAGTGTGGGAACGTGATGGTAACATTTTTGTGAATAAAAATGGAGTTAAACATGTCTTAAAAACGCTTGATGATCTTGCAGCTATTTAAACGATTGAGATTTTTAGTAAATGTACTTCCTTTTCATTATTTATATGCATTTTGATTTCGAATTGATTTAAAAGCGTGAAATTTTGACTAAATGTACTTGTTCTTCCTTAATTATCTACATTTTGATTTTGAATCGATTTGGAAGCGTGAAATTTTGAATAAATTTACTTGGTTTTTCTTAATTATCTACATTTTGATTTTCGAATCGATTTAAAAGCTTGAAATTTTGATTAAATGTGCTTCTTTTCCTCAATCATCTACATTTTGATTTAAATCGATTTTACTAGCTTGACATTTTGAATAAATGTACGTGTTTTTCTTTAATTATCCACATTCCGATTTATTGAATCAAACTAAAAGCTTGAAATTTTGAATAAATGTACTTGCTTTTCATTAATTGTCTACATTTTGATTTCTAAATCTATTTCTAATTAAATTACGTTGTGAATGTAAATGCTATGGGGAAGTTAGTAGGAGTGCAGCCTAATTTTTGGGAGTGGTATTTAATAATCTGTTTATTTTGCTAAATTTTGTACTAATAGTTTGTGTATTTTTAGCAAATATGGTAACTATTTATTATCAGAACTGTGGAAGTATGCGCACCAAGCAGCAACAATTATGGATTGAATCGAGTCAATTAAATTTTGAGGTAATATGCATAACAGAAACATCTCTGAATGAAAACATATACGATTCTGAATTATAAAAAGAAAGAGAAATAAGTATCCTATATGGTTTAATGAGGAGATAATAAACTGCTTAAAATTAAAAAATAAACAATACAAACTCAGGAAACTATCTGCATCATATCAACAAGCATATAAAGAACACAGAGCTAGATTGAAGTCTCTTATTAACACTGCATACAAAACATACTTAGATGGTATTGAATCTGAAATTAAACAAGATACTAATCAGTTTTGGAACTATATAAAATATACTAAGCAAAATGATACCTCAATAGATTCCTTTATGGTAGGAGATAAAATTATAAGTGGATCCCAAGTAGCAGATGTGTTTGCAAATTATTTTCAGTCAGTTTATTCAAACATCGTGTCATCTTATGATATTGAACATTTAGCTGGAGATGCGGTCAGTAATGAACTGTTTCAGCTTACCAAAATTACAGATGCAGCTGTTATTTGGAATCCACTTTTTATATATCAGTCAAACGAAATAGAAAAAATGCAAAAGAGGTTTCTGAGATTTATTAAATGTAAAAGTATAAACGATACCCTGACTACAACTATGTTCGAACTGCAGACTTAAGGGGTGAATTTAAAGTCGTAAGTTTAGAAAGTCGACGTAAGTTAAATTTGGCTATGTATTACTACAAAATTTCAAATAATTTGATGGATGATAGCAATATACTATCATATCTAAAGTTAAAAGTTCCACCTATGCGTATTCGAATCTCCCTAATTAATGTACCATATACAACTGGTCAATCATACATCTAACGTTCCTTTAATTTTAATGCCTCGACTTATGAATGAATTGATAAAACATATTTCTGATTTGGATCCATCAGTTCCAATTAAACCGTTTAAAAATTTATTACATACCTAGATAATTGTTTGCTATTGGGTGTTGTGCCTTCATATCTGATTGGATGCGGCCAATACTGGCCTAAATACATTTATTTTTATTATAAATGTGTATTACATATTCATGCACATGCAAGAATTTAATTTATATTGTTGCGTTGTCTGTGTGATTAGGTAACGACCTGTTCAGGCAGCAATAAATAAATTGAAGTTTACCATAACTTGATGAACAATACCTTGAAACATACCCATTGAAGCAAACGAACTACCGTAAGTCAGAGAGAACTAAATTACATCTTGATCTTGAACTATTTTTCTAAAAATATACAAAACCAATTTTCATCAACTTTTCTTCCATTCTGAAAGTAACTTTCCCACAAAAACGCTCGTTATTGTTGTGTAAATGCCATCTTATTTTCCTTTTTGCTTGATACAAGTAAACTTTATGCAGTGTAAACTTTTGCCTGCCACAGTGACAAATGTTTTCATAAACAAAATGCAATCTGACATTCACCTACAGAGTTAAGTTAAGACATGATTAGATTTTTTATCTTTCTCCAAGGCCTGCTCTAAATCAGTGTTTTTTGAAACACACGATATAACTCAACTTTGACATTCATTGACTCTAATTATGGCTTTTACAAATCTTATATTCAATCTAGAAAACCTTCCATCAGGGGTATAAATTGTTTAATTCCCTATTGGTCAATTTAGAACAAGAGTGTCCGACCGTTCAGCTATAATACTACGAGTATGGATATATTAGTACAAATGAATGATTTATTGGTTGTATAATATGATTTTATCTACTACTGCTTGGATAAAGACTTATTACGTCACTTATTTGACACTATTTCCGTTAGGTAATGAAATTCATTCAACCTAACTGAAATAGTGTCAAATGTATGACATAATGACATTTGCCTGCTAAAATATTTTTAAAAATGACAGATCTGACATTTTTCTTAATGCACGTTTCATAATTTTGGGCAGTTGTAGATAAAATTTTGTACAATACATGTATGATAATGCATCATTAATATATTTGTGTGCTTACATAAGTCGTGCTCGCACTTGTTTGTAACTTAGACACATGTATATTAATGATGCATTTATTCCAATTCTATAGTAAGTAACTATTAAGATATGGGTTGCTTAGCACAGTGTTAGAGTGTTATTATTATTAAGGTGTTTATAAATTACGAGTTTAACTTATAAATGTGTGTCTTATTCAGTCTGACAATAATAATATTGTTATATGCCTATATGTACATATAAATGTAGTAGTAAGTGTAACTCGTTTCAACCATATATATGATATATTTGTGTAACATATAGTATTTCTTTAGAAGAACCGCGATAAACAATATATATAAAATTAAGTAAATACCAAATTGAATACCTACTTAAACAGATTTATTGGTAAGAAATATTACTAATCCTGCAAAGCATTGTTATACCTTCAGCTTCAACGTACCTGAAAACGTGCCTAACGTATGGAACATAAGTTTTGAGAAAAAAACAACAGGCTAAATTGATAAAATAACGAAATTTTATTCAAACTTAAATTGTTAATTAAAATATTTATGGTTAATTTTACATCTTTTGCCAACATGAAAACAAATCTACAAAACTGATGGCAGACCATGGTAGTTTGGTTACTATTTGCCAATTTATTTGATGCGTAGCAATTTTTACTGTAGAATTTAGTTCAGTAAAATACACACGTTTATGGAAAACAATAACCTTCCTTTATTTTAACTTTAAAGAAATAAACAAATATACACACGTACACATTCGTTAATATTACACAAATGCAAATATAAAATACAAATACGTGAGGCGATCGCGTTGATCTGGGACGACTGATGTCCAAAACTAGGCTACCCCAGTTTATATAACCACTGTTTGAATGGCAGGAGCCCCGTCCATTCTTCCTGATACAATAGCACCCTTCGCTCTATTGTGACAGACAAGTTTGGGATGCTACCTCCGATAATAAAATTGCATGGGCTTCTTTCATATTCAAGAATTTACAACTCTATTGTGTCCAAGGGTTGGTCATTGCTGTGGACATTTGGGTCACCAGGGTATTTACGTAACCCTTCTTTTTGTTATTGGGTGCTCCTACGGATGTCAATTTGGTTGGTGCCCGTTGTGTTACTTGTCTGGGGTCACCAATTTAGTTACTATTTGCCAATTTATTTGATGCGTAGCAATTTTTACTGTAGAATTTAGTTCAGTAAAATACACACGTTTATGGAAAACAATAACCTTCCTTTATTTTAACTTTAAAGAAATAAACAAATATACACACGTACACATTCGTTAATATTACACAAATGCAAATATAAAATACAAATACGTGAGGCGATCGCGTTGATCTGGGACGACTGATGTCCAAAACTAGGCTACCCCAGTTTATATAACCACTGTTTGAATGGCAGGAGCCCCGTCCATTCTTCCTGATACAATAGCACCCTTCGCTCTATTGTGACAGACAAGTTTGGGATGCTACCTCCGATAATAAAATTGCATGGGCTTCTTTCATATTCAAGAATTTACAACTCTATTGTGTCCAAGGGTTGGTCATTGCTGTGGACATTTGGGTCACCAGGGTATTTACGTAACCCTTCTTTTTGTTATTGGGTGCTCCTACGGTTGTGACATCCTTCCTGCTGTTTTCCGAATTTATACTTTGACGTTTTTGACGAGTTAGTCCGCATTGTTTGATGGAGACACAAATCACCTTTGGGTTCTAACACTTTTTGTTGGCATATGTCGCACTGACGTTTATAGATCATTCTTCACTCACGTTTTAGAAAGCACTGACGTTTACAAATTTGGAACTGCGCTTAATGTCAAGTTTCAGTTGATTTAGAATTGCACTTAGTGTCAAGTTTGGGTAGATTTATGACCATCCCTTGCACGACCGGCGTTTTTAAGTCAATTACCTTGGTACGCTACATGTACGCTACAGTAGTCAGCGACACACAATTTGGCTAAGATTTGTCTCATCTTCCTTTGGACGATGTTCGGGTTCACTTCCCGAATTTTTCTAAAAATTTGTACCCGCAATTGTCCATTCTGGGCCTCCCAACTGTTTTCATAAACTTTTTTGACTCAATAATGACCAAAATTCTTCTATTGGCCGAGCATGAGGGACATTTGGGGGTTATCTTCTCCTGGCATAATGGAACGAAGCGAGATCAGGTCAAAATATTATATTATATTATGGATATTAATAAAATTAAGCATTTTCGGTAAAGATATTTGGGTATAAAGCCCAGCATCCACAGCTTCTCCCCAAACTTGGCCAACATAGGGTGTTGAAATTCCAGCCTCAGAAATCACGCACCAAACTAAAGCTTTGTCAGCAAGTTTCGCTTTTGCCTTGAATTTTACTTCGTTTGGGCAGTTTTCAATATCAGAGGTGTAAAAGCCATCGTTACGATACCTTTCATTTCAGAATGTGACAGGGTGAAATATTCCTCATCATCCATTATAATCAAATGATTCCTCACCAAATGCTTTCGTCTCAAAGCTCTGCAACATCTAGGTATTCTGTCGAGCTGTGCCTGTGTGTATTAGGGACACTTCCTTTTTTTTCGATAATGTACACCATTTATGGACGGTCTTGTATGAGACCCCAAAACGGCGACCCAGCTTTCGACTAGAGATTTCAATTCTATCTTGAACGGATTGTATCAGTCTACTAATCCTGTTTGGTGCCAAAACATGAAGTCTTCCAGTTTGAGGCAAATTAGTGCAAGGTATAGCCTCTTTGCATTCTCTTATTGCCCTATAAATCGTTGCCTGGTTAACAGTTTGATCTCTGAACAAGTTAACAATTCCACGTTTGGGCAACCGTCCAACAATGCGATAGATACTTTTGCAAATTTCAAGTTTGTACGACATTTTGAACTTAGTTATTAAATAAATTTGACATATATCAATAAAAACAAAACATGCTTTGTCTACCGGTTTCATGGTAACTAGATCAGACATCAAAATCTTGTAGAAAAATCAAGGCAAACTTTTTCTCAAAACTTATGTAGGCCAGTCATTTAAAACATCGTAGGTCGCAAAAAATTGCACTGCGCTGATTTTTTGGTATGTTGTAGGGATAGATACCAATAGTGTAAAACCAAGTTTGCAGCTTCGAAAGACCTGTGCTAACTGCGTGGTGCTCGAAAGACCTTTTTTTTGGGACTTTTTTCAGTTTTTGGCTTATTACTTCTAAAAGCTGTATCCTACGAAAAAAGTCGCCCTGTACACTTTTAAAGTAGACAACATTTTCTAAAATTTGAGTGTGACAGAAGCTTTGTAGGTCGAATACGTCCAGAGATACAGCGCTTCAAAGATTGGCTATTTTTCTCAAAAAGTTCAAAATTGTAGTTTTAGCCACCTTCCGAGCAGAATATCGGTTAAAATGCTCATCCTACGAGGAAAGTCATAGGAAATAAAGTTGTAGAGCAGTTACTTAGCTTTAATTTAAGTATAAGTGTAACCCTAAAGGTCCAATAGTTCACTTGTTATCAGGAAAAAACTAAAAATTAAGGAAAACGGATTTTTCAAGAAATGGAGCTTCTGTTATTAACATTGCACAGTTACCTATAGGGCCGGTTGCAGAAAGCAATGTTAAGTCTGGTGTTAGCTAACGTCGCGTCAAAGTGAACAAAAACGCATAAAATTTTGTTTACTAATGTATTAGTTACCATAAGCATTTGAGATTTGATTCGTTTTTGTTCACGTCGCGTTAGCTAACACCAGACTTAACATTGCTTTCTGCAACCGGCCCATAGAATGTTACAAAAATGACATTACAGTACGCAACTCATTGTGCTTGGTGAAACGGCCGTGTCCGGATCAAACTGTTCGAACTGTTACTTTTCAATCAAAAATCTTGTTTTTCGTTGAACTTATTGAAGTGTTTTTTGTTTGTTTTTTTATTCTTCTTACGAAATGGGTGTTTGTTTCTGTGTCGCAGTGTACTTGAGGAAGGGACGGGGACGGTGACACTAGTGACAGTAAAAAACGCGGTATTCAGACGCTAATGGAAGTGAGTGAGAAACGTGGGCTCCACCAGAACAAACAGTTTTTGAGTAAATTGAATGAAGTCACCGTACATGACGCATGCAGGAAGAGGTACACCGTGGAAAGCAATGTTAAAGCATTTGTCCGTCGTGGAGGAGATGCAGCTCCCGAAGCTTCGACTTCACGCAGGGATAGGGAGACCTCTGCCTCGGGCTCGAGGCATCACATATTGGGGGATATTTGTTTCCTTTGTGGAGAAAAAATCACTGAGGAATTTCTCAAGACCCAGCAAAAATTACATCTTTCTCGACGGAATGTTATCCGTACAGTAGAAACACTAGAAAAAGATTGATATCTAGAAACAGCTGGACGTGGTGCTGAATGGGGACAACAGATCATACAGCGTCTTTCATGTATAGGTGACCTGGTTGCTGTGGAGTGCAGGTACCACCTTCACTGCCGCCATAAAATATTCTCCACGGCGCGCTCAAGTGGAGGTAAAAGAGGGCGTTCTGAGCAACCTCAGCTCCTAGAGGTTATGGAGCGTATCTATGCATACCTGGCAGAAACCAGAGACGAATGCCAATTTTCCCTGAGTGACCTCATCACAGATCACTTCACAGGTCACTACAAACCTGATGTGAGAACTGCTCATCTGAAACAACGATATGGGGAAAAAATCTGCTTTACTAAGGTGGGTCCTTATCACAGCCCAATCTTGAGTTTCAGAGACATTGGACAGAAAATTCTGTACGATAATTGGTACGATGGAAGAAAAAGCGATCCTGCTGAAGAGCGACTCAGAGTCGTAGAAGCCGCAGCACAGATAATCTTAGAAGACATTCTTTCTCAAACGTTTAACACCACTCACTATCCCCCATCAGATGACTTCTTGAAAGAAGCAGATGAATGTGTGCCTGATACTCTGAAACTGCTTCTTGAGACGATTGTGCTTAAAAACAAACGCGTTTCTCTCGATCGATGGAAAAAGAAATGTACAGGATTCGCTCATGCTATCATGGCTGCAGTGAGGCCCAAGTCTTTCCTCTCCTCAATTCAGATAAGCTTTGGTACCTACTTATACCGGAAATTTGGGTCTAAGCACCTTGTGAACCTCTGTCATATGATGGGATTTTCCTGTACTTACAACAAGGCAATGCGAGTTGAAAGCTCTGCTATCCTCCGCGGACAATTGTCACAACTCATTGAGAAAGGTGCTTTCATGCAGTTCGTGTGGGACAATGCAGACGTGAATGTGAACACGTTAGATGGAGAGGATACATTCCACGAAATGGGTGGGATAATGATCATCACACCATATTCCTCGGTCCTCCCAGACAAGAGCATACCACGTTTGAGGTATGTCTCTGCAGACGCAATAAGTTCACACACTGTCTCTTAATTTTTAGTTTTTTCCTGATAACAAGTGAACTATTAGACCTATAGGGTTACACTTATACTTAAATTAAAGCTAAGTAACTGCTCTAAAACTTTATTTCCTATGACTTTCCTTGTAGGATGAGCATTTTACCCGATATTCTGCTCGGAAGGTGGCTAAAACTACAATTTCAAACGTTTTGAAAAAAATAGCCAATCTTTGAAGCTCTGTATCTCTGGACGTATTCGACCTACGAAGCTGCTGTTACACTAAAATTGTAGAAAATTTTGTCTACTTTAAAAGTGTACAGAGCGACTTTTTTCGTAGGATACAGCTTTTAGAAGT
Organism: Agriotes lineatus; assembly: GCA_940337035.1. Classification (NCBI taxonomy): domain Eukaryota; kingdom Metazoa; phylum Arthropoda; class Insecta; order Coleoptera; family Elateridae; genus Agriotes; species Agriotes lineatus. The sequence goes on along the minus strand of CALNHX010000747.1, from coordinate 261,946 downwards.
AATAAGCCAAAAACTAAAAAAAGTCCAAAATAAAAGGTTTTTCGAGCACCACGCAGTTAGCACAGGTCTTTCGAAGCTGCAAACTTGGTTTTACACTATTGGTATCTATCCTTATAACATACCAAAAAATCAGCGCAGTGCAATTTTTTGCGACCTAACGCGATTTTTGTGTCTACGGTGACTGGCCTAATGTCCCATATGTTACATTTTTCATTAGAAGCGATGGGAACATCAAGCACACTATGCTAGCTATAATTGATCGGCTATGGGCTGTTGAATACACATTCAAGCAGTTGCTGCCAGTCTATTTTGTAATCGATATTAGTACTATGAATAAAGCTAAGTTCTGTATAAATTGAATAATTAAAATCCAACACTTCCTATCGCTACTGCAGAAAGGAAAAACCGTTTTCCTTGTTTGGAAGAATAATCCTTATTACACACCAAGGGTGCGATTGCCTGCAGCAGGCTACGTCCCCACTCAAAAGGTTGCTTTCACAACTACTGTTAATAATGGGTCAAAAATAAATGTGGAAACAGGGTTGGCGTGATTTACTCCAGCTCGAAAAACCCACCTGAAAAAACCTGTGAGTTTTAGACTAAATGTGAATTTTTTTAATAAACACGAAAAAACGAGAAATGTATGAATAAATTAATTCCAGGCTCAAATAAAATCAGATTTCAAAAAATCTGTAAAGGGGTTTATTCAGAATTTTTCTCGCAAGTGGACGTTGCGACACTAAACAATTTTAAAAATTAAAGGAAAATAAGGCTGAAAATATCTTCACGTTCGTAATAATACTGAAACAATAAAAGGAAACATTTGATAATGCGAATTATATCAGTTTCAAATTAAACAATCTATAAAGGGCTTTATTCAAAACTTTCCTCGCAAGTGACGTCGTGACACTAAAAAATTATTTTAAAAAGCAAAGGAACATAAGGGCAAAAATATCTTCACGTTCGTAATAATACTGAAACAATAAAAGGAAACATTTGATAATGTGAATTATATGAATTTCAAATTAAACAATCTATAAAGGGCTTTATTCAGAACTTTCCTCGCAAGTGACGTCGTGACACTAAAAAATTATTTTAAAAAGCAAAGGAACATAAGGGCAAAAATATCTTCACGTTCTTAATAATACTGAAACAATAAAAAAAAACACTTGGCAATGCAAATTATCTAAAAAGAACATTACCATGATGGGGTTCGAACTTTAGCGCCTACGAGCGAGCCAGCAAATGCATTTCAATGATACGCGCGTAGCCCAAAGACAAACACACTCACTGCCTCGCCCACCGAGGACACCTATTTTTGTTTGAATAGGTGACATTAGTGCTGCTTAGCAACTTTATACTCCCTAGGGCTATAAAAGCCATTTTACGCCGACTGTTAAGATCATAGCTCCAAAATAAAATAAACGATCTTTATTAATAATTATTATTATAAAATGTAAAAGTATTGTTTTTATTAATTTTTGTAAATCATTAATAGAAGTAAAAGTACATTCAAACTTTTTTCCAGTTACTTTGGTGTTAACATTGGTCACAATTGAATATTTAAGGCGTATAGATGCATAGTGCGACATGTCCAAATGAACGAATTTTGAGAAAAAAGCAAAAAACTATAACATTAATAATAATAACAATGTCTTTATTTATAATGCTAATTTTGGAAGGCAACGCTGCGGGCGTGTTTAGAATAGCTAGTGCAAAATTTGAAAAATGTCTAATCGATAGTTTTTGAGAAAAACCACAAACAATTTTGGACATATCGCATTTTGCTCCTAAGTAGTAACCTTTAAATTTGTTATAGACTTTATTGCACTAGTTTAAAGAAAACATCTTAAATTATAAAAGAATTTATTATATGTAATTTAATTATAACGGTAAACAAAACCGTTGCCAATTCTACAGATAAACAATTTTAATACTTCAAAAATTTAAATTTGCGTCAGCTTCTTCAACTGCCTCTTAACTTGTTCCTCCTTATGTAGCATCTAAAGTATAGTTATTACTAGTGATGTGAGCTTGAAAAGTTTCAAATTTTATGAAACTTTTCAAAATTATAAGTTTCACATGTTTCAAAAATTTCCAAAAGTTTCATAAGTTTCAAAAGTTTCTTATAAGATTCAAGTTGGTATTACAGATTGCTAGTGAAGTCAAAACAAAGCAACCTAAAATACATGAAATTGAGTATGATGAAGAAGAAGAACGTAGATTTACAGACTCAGAAGAATCGATTGCTTCTCTATCTCAAGATGAGAAATTAATGAAAGACTATACATTAAATATGACAGAAGTTAGTAGTGACGAAGTGACAACTGATGACTATGGTGACACTGAATTAAAAAATAATGAATATAAATAGGTTTAAATACTAATTTTGCTTATATATGTTATTCTTAAAAACTGTGTCTTGTAATTTCATAATTTGTAACCCTTTTTAAGTAAAATTAATGTTCTGTTTAAATATTATATATTGGTATTACTGTATTAGATACTTTAAAATGCTGAAAGCTACTTAAATGTACAAAAATCCTAAAAGTTTCACAAGTTTCATAAGTTTCAAGGTTTTCATGAAACTTTTCCAAATTATAAGTTTCATAAAACTTAACATCACTAGTTATTACTGGTATTCTTTTCAAACTATGTTGTGTTTTTATTGTACAAAAATAAAAAATAATCAGATTTGGATACCAGCACCATCATCATCGTCCGTATTAGTGGTTGGCCAGGGTGTTACATGATAGTAAAACTCTAGGTCTTCTCCCTGAATGTATTTCATTATCTGTTTTATATCATTCATTTTCTTCTTGTTAGTTGGCACTGGTTCAGAATAGGCTTTATTAGTAGGAATATCTGAACTTTGATATTGTTTTAGTAACTTCAAATTATAAGATCTGTCTATAAAGTCTAAGCATTTGACATTGCCTGGAAATGATTCCTCGCATATATTTTGAAATTTTTAAATATTCGTTTATTTTATTTGCAACCGTTCTGCAGGTTTTTTATGGAATGGCGGCCACCAATTCTTAAAATCCAGTGTATCTTTGTAAGAAATGATATTTATCGTAAATGGTACTTTTTTTCTGGAATTTTCAATCATTGCCTTATATTCCTCTGGAACGTATACACGATCATATCTTCTGATTAATCTTTTTGCACTTCCAAAATCCCTAGCAGGGCAGAAGGAATATCCACGAATTGGAAAATGGTAGTAGATCAATTTGAATCACTTATACAATATTCAGGCATTGTTTCTTCCTGCCAAAATATCTTTGACCCTTTTCTCGACACAATGAATTGCGACGATCAGTTCATGTGGATTTATCTACTTGGCACCTCTTTCGCTTGTGTACTTTCTTTTTCACTGGTTCATCAGAGGAACAGTCAGAATCAGAGTGTTGAGAATGCGGTAGTAATACAGCATTATTATGGCTTCCATCACTTATACAATATTCAGGCACGATAGGGTTACTTGTACCATTGCTTGACTGAACTATTGAAAAATCAGAATGTTCAAAGTTCACATCGGTGAGAATAGCAAGAGCTTGTGTGTGGGTTTTCTTGTACCTCTATAACCTATTCGTCGAGTGGTTCTTGATTAGCTTGAGTCAAATAAGGCCCTGGTAGTTCTCAGTGGCGTAACAAGACGGTTTGGCGCCGGTGTGCAAGAATAAATTATAGCCGCTGTAGACAAGAAGTTTCAGCGGAGGGGGGGGGGGTAATTTTTGGTCATGCAACACTTTAAATTTAAAAGAAAATTAATAAGTTCTTTTCTTAACATGAAAGGCTACTTATTGCAAAATAAAGCACATTTAGATGCTTCCATTTTTTTATTAAATATAACATAATAATAATAATCCCATTATTCCCTATTGGGACATAGGGTATTCGTATATTCTTTCCAGTTGTTATTTTTCTTTGCTATTTGGCTCAGTTGTGCTATAGTTTTCCCTGTCCCTTGTTTTACAGTTCTCCTCCACGTTTTTCGTGGGCGTCCTCTGTTTCTGAAGCCTTAAAGGTTCCAATCAAAACTTTTCTGCAAATTTCAGTTTTATTTTTTGGCAACGTATGCCCTAACCATCCATATTTTCTTCTCCTAATTTCTATATTAATGTTCACCTGATTTGTTGGGTCCCAAAGATCTTTGTTCGAAATAATGACTGACCACCAAACACCCATTTACAAACATCTGCAATTTCTGCTTTACCTGTTCTGTAACCGTCCACGATTCCGACCCATAAAGTGGAACAGGTTTTACCATTACATCAAACACTCGCAAAATATAACATGAAACATAAAAATACATATGAAAATACAAAAACAAAAACTACGTAAAAGGAATACAAATTTAAATAATTCCCAAGAAAAATAAAATATATAGATATATAAATATGTAGGTATAGCACTTTAATTAAACTCTCTTTTGCGAGACTTTGCTAAAGCTAACATATCTATCAGTGAATTAAAACCAAGAGTACGGGCTCTTACTTTCTCGATACTCAGTAATGCAAAACTTTTTAGGCGTATTTGGCTCATCTTACTTAGCAAAAGGTTTTTAATAATTTTTTATTTAGAAAAAGATCTCCTAGTGGAGGCTGTAGTGACGGGATGTAAAAAATAGGATATAAACTGTATACAAGTCTGAAAAGCTAGCCAATGATGTGTGATTAGACAGATATTTTTCTCCCACTTCCTTCACTGATAAGCAAGATTTAATACTAGTTGCGTACGAAGATCGAAATTGTACAATTTACTTTAATAAGCCGTTATCGAGATCAGTTTCATACGTAGTTTGAAGTAATTTGACACTCTCTATGACCTCTGTATCAGAGGCAATCGTCAGAAATTTGCGGTTTAAAATTTTGAATTTATAGTATGTACTATGAAATCTAAGAATCACAAACATACACTAGAGCTGGAACTTCTAATCTACTCAAAAGGAGAAAAGACTGCGCACTCAAAAGAGCCCAGTGGCGCTCACGTATCATAGTCTCTTGCCGCTTTGAACCACTATTCTAGGAAAACTTTTATTTTCACTAAAAACTCCGCTACCGCGGCGCCTATATAGATTCGGCGCCGAGGTTCTTCGCACCCCCAGCACATATGATAGTTACGCCACTGGTAGTTCTGTGAGAATGTCTTGAAAAAATCACGGCTTAGCATGTCGCGTCGGTGTCTTCAAATATTGACTGTTTACAGCGCGATGCGAATGCAGCACTATGCGGTATTTTTGCAAGCATTTAGTTACGAAATTAAATGTAGAAACACAAATTTTGCACGCCAGTGCAAACGGACTTTCAAGATTACCCATTCCAAGTGATCGCGAAGAAACGACAAAAGACCCAGAATTAAGTAAAATCGTGAGCAGTTTACATTCAGGGAAAAAGTTAACTCAACAAGATACATTTAAGTTAGACATATTTGAATTCACTCTTCAAGAAGACATATTACTACGCGGAAGTAGAATTGTAATACCTAAATCTTTATGGAAGTACGTTCTTGACGAATTACATTCAGGTCATTTCGGAAAGTAAAAATAAAAAATGTTGTCAGAAGCATCTGCTGGTGGTCCGGTATAGATTATGACATTGAAGCTTTGGTAAAAAGGTGTGTAGGTTGTAATGTATATAAAAATTATCCCAATAAATGTGAAAACCATATATGGGAACCTAGTTCTTATCAGTTTCAAAGAATTCATTTAGATTTGGCGGACCTACTAATCGTTTCATTTTTAAAATGGCCAGAAAGAAGTACACATAATGAAAAATATTACAGCCGAATCTACAATAAGTAAATTTTTGCAACATATGGTTTACCAGAGGTCATGGTTACAGATAACAGTACTACTTTTACAGGTCACAAATTCCAAAATTTCTTAAAACTAAATCATATAAAAGCAAAAAACAGCAGCCCCATACAATCCATCGACCAATGGTCAGGTAGAAAGATTCGTTCAAACACCAGGGCACCAGGGTATCTGCAGCAATAAAAATATTTAACAGAAATATTAGATCACGTTTGGATCTGTTACGCTATGCAGATAAAACAAATATAGAAGATATAAATAAAAACATCAAAGAAAAACTCTCCTTTGTCTAGTTTTATTTCAATTTGGCTTCTCTTTTTGTTTTTTGCCATTGCTCTACAAATAAAAATCTAAATCAACGTTTTCATAAGATACCTACCTAGGAATTAATTTCATATTATATGGGTGTTTATTGCTAAATGTCTATGCTTGTTGAATTTCTGGTTTGGGCAATGGTCATCCCTCACAAAAAATTCGACCATTCCAATATCGTGTTTTTAACCGTATCAAAGCACAAAAGTCTGTAACACGTCTCCACTTATGTTATTTTTAGACTTTAATACTGCGATACACCAACGTCTGGAGCACTTCAAACAGCTGTTAACAGAGCAACCATTTTGAAAATTTCCACCACTCCTATAAGACTGAAGTTAGATGCGTATAACTTCAACTGTGATGTGTATTGCAACTACATGAATAACATAGCCAGTGATATGGGCCCAAAAAACAGAGAAATTTAGAAACATTTTGACTTGTGTGTGTTACGGTATTAAAACAACTTTACGACACCCACCCAAGGTGAGCATCGCACCACGGAATCAGTCCTGGAAAACTGGCACACTTGCCCTGAGATTTGCTAGAAACAGGCTAAAGGGCCACGGCTGGAACGCTCAGGGAGTCGGGCGTGAGTCACACGATACGTTCTGGGCAAGCGTGTCGAGGCATATATATAGGGTACGTCAAAATTATGAGGGCGCCACCAAGCCTGTCTTAACTCGAATAACCGGGCCTGGGCGGTTAAACGGGAGCGAATTATTCAAGATACTCCGTCGATAAGAATTCTCATGAGCTGCAAGCTCAAATAACAATTTCGTACTGGAATGGTAATATTGGGACTCTTTGGCCGAGACTGCGCAATCACTGGACCTACCTGCACGCTCTGATCTCTCACGTCTCGCCGTACACCAATCTTTACATTGTAAAAGGCGCTATCTGAAACAAAGCATGCACAGGTCGAATAGGAATAATACGTCCCTTAACTAAATATGCGTCTATTGATCGCTAATTACATCTGGGCAACAAATCGTGCCGCCAAGCTTATGTTACTACTTACGTTAAGCATCAGCTGATGGACGCGCTATGCTAATGAACATATTAGAGTACAGTTGAGAAATACGCGCTCCGGCAAAAGGGCGCGTTAGTGCGCGATAACAGTCGCCGACCTGCGGTTAACACCTAGGAAGCAAAGCACAAAGCCCTCGCAAACATAAACAAAGAAAAACTCGAACAGCTTAGGGCGCGCCAGGCCCAGCACGGCGAGGCGTTAATTCTATTTAGGTATTAATCGGTACAATATAGCGAAGCTCGCGCACCTAACGTTGCTGAATTAAAAATTAGCACAAACGTAACACCAAATCATGATCGCAGAGTTCTTTAGTTATTTAGGCGATGAAACGCGAAACTCGCGCACATGAACTTACTGGCAGGCTACCAAAGTAGCGTCTTGCAGCATGGTGGCCTCAAACCGGCATTAAAAGCCGCGACAAGCAAGCAAGGGGCATGCATCCGCCCACATAAAGTTGAGCACAAAGCACCAACGCTCGCACAAGTGACAGTTACTATGTTTAAGTGGTTGCAATTACAAATACCTTAGTCCGCAGACGGTCCATGAGAGTGGCGTGCAGTCATTTGGTAGAAGGCGGCAGTCTGTGGCAGCTCAATCGCCAAAACACGGCATTAGGGGTAAACGGGCTGGAATCCGCCAAGGTGGCGACGTTAGGACGCTCTCCTGAGAGCACGCTACAGCGACAAAAAGGCCTACTTCGTCCTGCCTAGAAAGATCCTCGAAACAGCGAGTTGCAAGGGGAAAGCCCCCTTTCTCACCAACGCAGAACTGGCCCCAAGAAGCCCTTCACACACCTACGCCTTAGCGTAAAGACGTGCCACTCGCACAACCACACGCGACCTCTTAAAGGATGGCACATTCGACAACATTCGCTGAAACAGCACGGGACGGGAAAAAACAGGCTGGCGTCCCCGCAAATAGCGGGAACGCCGCGAAACGGCACACTCTGCGACTTCTTCGATCAACGGCCTGACTTGAACTCCTCAAAGCAAAAAGCGTTAGGACGCTTGAAGTGGCGTGAGCCAAACGGCGTTGCCACGTGACTCTCGACAGCCAATGGCGATGCGCTCCACAAAACAAATTAATTCCGGTATCAAAGGCAGCCAATGGCGAAGCGCCTCAACGGAATGACTTCTAGAAGTTTCGGAATTCTTGCGAGTGATAACACCCGGCTGCCAAAGTAGCACCAAAGGGGTGCTCCAACTGACGAGAAATACTGCGTTTGGGGTCAAATATGTGCAAAATCATTATTGTAGAATTAGGCGATGGAGCCAAATAAGTAACTAAAAGGGTTTAGCATACGGGCACGCTGCCCTAAAGCCTAGGTGGCTACTTAAAATACCAAAATGACCTGAATCAAATGTGCGGAAGATGAGATTGTACTTGTGCGCAAAGATTGAAAATGGTTTTAAAATAGCGACAAGTTGCCCTAAAGGCGTGAAATGCAATTAAGCATCTAAAACAGCAAAATGACTTAACATGTGTTTCAAAATACTCCAATGTTCAATCAGCACCACATCCAGTTAGACAAAACGAAAAACTATATTTCTTTGCCGACATTCCTCATCTTCAAAATTTGAGAAATGCTATGATGGCGCATGATATAATTATTCCCGATGTTATTGCGACTAGAGAAAAATTGTCTTCCAATGTCATTAAATTTAAATATTTTACAAAAAAGACGTCAAGTTTTAAATTTCAAAAAGTTTCAGTGCTGCCAAAATCAGCAAGCAGAAGTTCCAAAACAGAATTTAAAAAAGGTACCAACTTGACAGCGTTTTGACAGTACATGAGTTTTGTGAATGGATAGTATAAAACGTCACTTTTAGTGAAACAAGCTAGCGCTAAAAAGCCTACTTTTAGTAGTGGTCGTAGATAAAAAACATTTGCCAATTTTGCAAATAGTCCATTTACTAAAGGAAAAAAGTTCTAACTTCGTTGACTCAAAACCGATTTTGAAATTTTTTTTTATTATTTCGGAAAAAGGATATAGAAAAATTCCCCATAGGTAAGAAGGTGTGCTTTTTATTTTTTCAATTGTTATTAACAAATAAGTGTTTTTTAATGTTCTTAATTCAAAAAAATTATAACTTCTTTATTTATTTAAACCATTGCCTGACATTTAATAACATAATGTTTTTGGGTTCACAGATTACGAATCTGGCCTCAAAATTGGTCTAAAAACAAAAATGGCGTCTACAAAATGGCGTCGAAGGTCTAATTTTTTATTTTCTTTTTTTATTTTTATTAGATGTCTAGGGGTTTTTGGGGTCGCTGATTACAAATTTAACATTAGAACTAAACTAAAATAAAAAATGGCGGATCGAAGATGGCGAAAAAGCTTAATTCATTTTTATTCGGACTTCAGTTTTTAGCTATACTATATGGTTTTTTGGGTCGCTGATTTCAAATTTTATGTTAAAATTTATCAAAAATGAAAAATAACTTCTTTAAAGCGGCAAAATTGCTTCATATCTGAATTCCGCACGTTGCCTCATATCTAGGGATTTTGGACACAGTAATTATAAATATAACATTAAAAGGTTAATTTTTATTGTGTACGATTATTATTATTATTATTTAATAAACATTATATACAAATAATATTTTAAATTTTTAAATTAACTCAAATTTAAATAGATTAAATACATTTAAATATAACATACGAATACATATAAATTCCAACGCCTAAAAATGTGTTTTCTACAACCTCTGTACAATTTCCAAAAGATATTTCTGAATTAAAATATTTTTCTGTTTGTGACCGACGGAGGAATGTTATTACATAAAAACAAATGGCAACTTGTTCAACAGTATGGTGCAATTTTAGATATATTAATTTTATTGTACGTAATTATGGAAAAAAACAAGTGTTTTGTCGATTATCAGAAACATAGAATAAAATCTGCTGAAAGAGACCAACGTCTAAAAACGAAAACCGCACCAGATATTCGATTTGAAAGAGACAGGTTTTTAAAGTTGTATCAAGAAAAAATCTGGCAAATGTCTCGCATGTCGTTTTATTAATTTTTTAAAAGAAACTTTAGCTGCAAATAATGTCCTTGCTCTCAAGCTGAAAGTGATGCTGATCGGTTAATAGTTAACAACAGCTCTCAATGCGTCAAATAAAAACATAGTCGTAGTATCAGAGAATATAGACGTATTACTTATATTAACAGCTTCATGCTGATAAAGATATATATTTTTTAAAACCTGCCAAAAATAAAGAAAATAAGAAAATATCTTCTTCTAAAAGCCTGCAATTTGCGCATCCCAATAAATTGTAGTGAGCATGTTCTTTCTGTACATGCTTTAACTGGATGTAACACTTCAGCATGTTTTACAAAAGAAAGAATCTTCTTCTTCTTCTTGTTCAGGTGCTTATCAGATTTCGTATGTTTGCCATTAACACGGCTATCTTCACTTTATTGGTTGCAATCCTAGATAACTCATTGGATGATTTCCCATACCACGCCCTTAGGTTTTGCAACCAAGATATTCTTCCGCGTCCTGGTCCACGTTTGCCGTATATCTTGCGTTGTATAATAGATTGTAGTAGGATGTACTTATTCTTATTCCTCATTATTTGTCCGAAGTATTGGAGTTTGCCTATCTTGGTGTTGTCCATGATCTCTTTGCTTTTTTTTCATTCTCTCTAAAACTTTAATAGTTATTACACGGTCTTCCCATAATATCCGCAATATTCTCCGGTATTACCACATTTCAAAGGCTTCATTTTTTTTGTGATTGTTTCGGTAAGTGTCCAGGACTCGACTGGCTATGTTCAGGAAAAAATAAATTTGTCAAAATATTTGAAAATAGCAGTGATTTGCAAGAGACTGCAAAAATTTATATAAAAAATTTTTGGTATAAAATGTATGCTTGCAATCTATGGTGCAAAGAAAGGTAACTGCTTAAACTCTTACAGAAATGTTTAAGTGATTGAAAGTTTTCTATTATTCATATACCGCAAGGTAAATGAGGTTACAGACAATACAATACATATATTTTTTAAATAAAAACATTTTGAATTTTGGGTTTGATTCTTTTATTAAGGCATCTACTAAAAAAGTAGTGTTAATTTAGCATAATTGTACCCTACGATGGATCCAGCAGAACAACATTTAAAACACGTGTATTTGCAAACACAGTTGTGGCTGGGAAATCAAGATCTTTCAAGGGAAGATTGGGGTTGGAAATATGATACAGGAAAGTGTTTTCCAATCCTAATGACACAAGAACCAGATCCACAAAACATCTTAAAAATTATTTTTTTGCCACTACAAAACTAGTTGCGAGCCAGCTTGTGGGTATAGGAAAAGTGGCCTTTAGGCTCAGCGGCTTGCGGTGAAGGTGGCGGAAATAGTTGCCTTAATTCACTACCGGCAGTGTCAATGGAAAAAGTAGAGAAAGAAGAAAATAAAGCTAAATAATTTCATTTTTTGTTTTTAAATGTATCTTGAGTTAATTTTAATAAATCAATTAAATTATAATATCTTGAATACTCATTTAACTCTTCTATCATTTTTTCCCACCATTTTCCCGACACCGTTTTCCTTTTTTGATAAATTTTAACATAAAATTTGGAATGAGCGACCCAAAAACTTCTAGGTATAGGTATCAGAAAAAAAAATTACCCCTTTCCGCCATTTTGGATCCGCCATTTTTTGTTTTAATTAAGGTTTAATGTCAAATTCGTAATCAGCAACCCCAAAACCCCCCAGACTGCTAATAAAAATTTAAAAAAAAATAAAATAAAAAATTAGTCTAATTTTTTAGACCTTCGACACCATTTTGTTTTTAGACATATTTTGAGGCCAGATTCGTAATCTGCGACCCCAAAAACCTTATGTTATCAAATTTCAGGCAATTGTTTAAATAAATCAAATATTTATAATTTTTTTAATTAAGAGTATATTAAAAAAACTTATTTGTTAATAACAATTGAAAAAATAAAAAGCACACCTTCTCACCTATGGGGAACTTTTCTATAAACTTTTACCGAAATAATAAAAAAAAAAATTTCAAAATCGGTTTTGAGTCAACGAAGTTAGAACTTTGGCGAGTTTTTAGCGTTTAGAAAATGGTCTAAAAAGAAAGTTTGTATTCCAGCCTAATGGGAATGTAAGAGAAACGCTTATTAACTGTAAAACATACGGCAAGCTTCATTATCCTTCTGATAATGTTTATAGTGCTATAGAAAAAATAGATATGTTTCTGTCTAAACATTTAAAAAAACGTAATAGTCATTCAAATTTATGTAGACATTTAATTTATTTAACTAAATTAAAATTTAAAACTGCCATTTTCTCTCTTCTACACTGTGAGACATGCAAATCTTTTGAAATAGTTCTTAGCAATTACATTGCATTAAGATAGCAATTGAATCACGCAATTTAAAAGAAGAGATAAGGAAGTCAAAACTCAAGTCATTTGCTTCTAAAAGTTCTATGCGGTCTGTTAGTATTACATAAGTTTTATTAAACCTTATAGTTGTCATTGTTATAACTGGGATTTTAGATGTTAATATGTTTCGTCACTATTTCAAATAAAATAACAAGTGCAAATTTATAATCGTTTTGATGTTCGAGACATAAAAAAGAATGACGGATTTGTTTGGGTCTAAATTTGTAGTTTTCTATTAATCTTATGCAAGTATTGTTGTTGAAAACTACCACTACAGCATCTTCAGTAAATGTAGCATTTGTATATGAAATTAGTAATTTTCGTGTACTCAAATTATTATGTAGTTCTTCATTTTAAGAAGTGCACAATTTAATCTACATTTTAAATTTACCGCCACTGTCCGCCATTTTTGTGCATTGTCAAATTACATGAGATGACCTGATATGAACAAAGCAAACGTGATTTACGAACCTTGATAAAACGGGTGTGCGGTTTGTTTGCGTTGCTTGAACAAACTATGCGAACTGTGGTTTTATAACATTTTATCGGTTTCAGGATATTTAGCCTTTGTTTACATATACAAAAGTAGGCTGGTAACTAGATCATAACTTATCTGTAGGGTTAAAGAATATTACCCTACATGGCAACCATAACCATATAGCAACCGATAAACTATTGAACAAATCACGGATGTTATGAATCATAACATTCCTAGATATGTTAATAGCTATAAATCAGGTAATTATTATAATTAATTTTTACTAAAGACGCTATGAGCATGATTACAATCATCTAATGCGCTAGTGCTGTCTAGCTTTAGCAACAATTCAGTGTTTTGTTTTAAGGTTAAGTTGGGCTATTTGAACTACAATTTCTAAAGCTACCTAGCTTTTGTTCTCGTCTTTGGAGCTAGTAATGTACACTCGAGTGCCTTGTTGATATGTCGGATTACAAGCAGAGGAGATTGTGGCCACGATTGTCAATCTGTTTTAGGTTATGAATTTAAGTCGGGATCAGTTAATTATCAAAATGGCGACTGAACAACAGGCGTTCGTCATAGGGAATATTTTCTTTGTTTAACGCTAATGACTTTTTTCTTCAAACTGTGTGGTAAGCATAGTGTGGCGTAGTTAGTATCAGTTTTGGGGAGACTGATGTCAGGCAAGTAAGCCTTCATAGGCCCTTTTTGCCAACCCCATGGATAAGGTCTAGGCCTGCAAAGTAGCAGGTACCTTAGTCCTACCAAAGAGTAGGACCAAAGAGTACTTACTATATTTATAAATAGTACTCTTTGGTCCTACTTAGAATTTTGCCGATACTAAGTAGTTCCAACCCTAGCAAGGGATCTTTTACATGCTACACATCGTAGTAGCATGGGACCCACGGCTTTATATCACTTCCGAATGATGGCATTCTGTAGAGATCTTCATCCGCATTTTTTATTTTTAAAAACCTCACCGGGATCGGGGAGACCGAACTCTCGACCTTTAGATCTATGATAGAGCTATGGAGCCCGGCAATGTGGCGTGCAAGATCAGAACAAGTCAATCCCAGTTTTTTCTTATAAATAATTTAGTATTGCTTTTTGAACAAAAAATAAATTTCAGCACAACTACCAATGAGATTTACTACATATTTCCTGTAAGAAATGCCATTGCTGAAATATACACTTTTTATTGATCCATTTATATAATATAAAATAAATTAATAAATTTATCCACCACCCCTATGTAACGCCAATGTCATCCAGAAAGTGACATAAATATGTACACCTTTGACAATAGATAGTTGATGTTCCATGCAATGCTAGAAAAAGAATATCATATCTACGTCTTTGTTTATTTGACAATCTTCTCTGCTACAAATTTGACATATCGCCAATGCAGTCTAAAATTAATCAGAGGTACAGCTTACAGAATCTTGATTGACTTTCAAGGTAGGCCATGAAAAGCGCTGTGATCATAAAGTACGTTTTTTCCCTATAAAACTGTTGAAGGTCAAAGAATTTAGGGTTTATGTTGGCATTACTTGGATTCTTTTAAAAAAATTGTTGGTAGAATTTGTTTTAGTAACTTTTTAGAACTAAAAATTGGTGGGAAATTTAAAATCTGGCATTAAAGGAGTTTTGTTTTTTAGGTAATCTTTCGTAAACTTCTTCTTCTGGCATGTTGGGCTGCAGATCCAACAGTTCCTCTGCACACTTCATAATTGCTTTTCTTACATTCAATTTTAAAAGATTCCGTTTTTTATGCGTATTCATTTTTAAAAAAGAAAAGCTGACAATTTAATTTTAAATGTCAAAATGACACAAGTCGTTTACAGAAAAACCTGAAGAAAATAAATTTTCTAATAATGTTAAAAAAGCGGTTTTGCCAATTGTACCTTAACCTTGAAAATTTTTATAGGAAAAAACCTACTTTATTTGATTTCACTGGGAAGAAGTAATTGTCAAACATACAAAGTTTGGACACAGAATAATAATAACCAGAAGGATATCTTCCACACAACCGCATTGATGTCGACGCCGACAACGGGTGACCTCGAACCTTTGTATTCCATTGGCTCTCCCCAAAGCCGCTACCTACACTTGCCGTTTCGGGGTAGAATTTCAGCGTAGAAACGTCTCAAGGCTATGAGGGGCCGGCGGTCAGGTAATACGAGATATCCTTCTGGTTATTATTATTCTGTGGTTTGGATATACAGTGTCTAAAAAAGAGCTACATCTAGTGTGCTTTGAATTTCCCATAAAACGTAAAATGTGCCGCTCTCGCGCGCTACTGTTAGATAGTAGTAGACCTCAACAACAGTCTTTGTTGACAAAATTTACTTGTGGTTTTCGTTTACTTTTAAATTAAGATATGTGCGCATTTTAACGCATTACTCAACAGCATGAATATCGTAAGAAGTAAGACAACCCTTATTAAAAATGATTAATCCTCATTGTTTTCCAGAAAATAAAAAATATTTCTCAAATACAGAACTTAAAAGTAATGGAAGGAATATAACTTAATAAACTAAAGGTAGTCCTTAGAAAAGGGTTAATTATTGACTACAACAAGTGCTCGAAGTGTCCACCATTTTGCTGAATACACAATGCTACTCGACGTTTCATGTTGTTAAAAATGTGGTGCAACATTGCAGGTGTTATATCGTTGCATTTAATTCTAATGCACTCCATCAGCTCTTCCAAGTTATTAATCCTTTCTTTGTAGACCTCATTTTTAAGATGTGCAAAGATGCAGTAATCTAATGGAGTAAGGTCAGGTGAATTTGCTGCCCAAACCCCTCGACTAACTACTCGATTGGGAAAAAACAGCTCGAGAAATTCAAAATTTTCCCTTGTCGTATGCGCAGTGGCCCCGTCCTGCTGAAAGTAACCACCATTAAATTCATCGGGGTGCAGTTGATCTAAAAAGGGCACTAATAGCTGTTCTCGATAACGTTGACCATTTATGATGTTATGAAAAAATATTGGTCCTATGATCCTACGACGTGACACAGCTAACCATATTCCAACTTTAACAGGATGTAAAGGAGCTTCAACATAGTTATGTGGATTATCGACTGATCACATTCTGCAGTTCTGTTTATTTACAATTCCACTTAAATTTAACCACGCCTCGTCACTAAAAAAACTTAAATCAAGAACATCGTTGTTGTTTAAATTTTCTTGGAAAAAGTTGCAGTAATGTATTCGACTAGCATGGTCCCTTTGTCGAATTTCATGTACAACAGACACTTTATATGGATGCATGTGCAGTCGCTTCTTCAAAATGTTGTGAACAGTACTTCTAGGGACATCTGTCTGAGCTGAAATACGATGCACTGACATTTTTGGGTTTTCTACGACAAGAGCTTCGAGATCTTCAATAATGTGTTAAAGATATATTTTCTCACCACTTTAAGACAATATTCTTTATTCCGAAAAAATACAAAAATAAGGGGCACATCTAACACATCGATATTCAATACCTAAGTTCTTAACTTGTCCTGTGTCCTTAATTGTAACAACTTAAAAACACACAACGGTCTTCACCCGCCCAAAACCTGCTTGTTCTTCCACGTTCGGCGATAGACTGCGCGTTCCCCCTCCCGCACATCCGCTCGTCAACTCCGCGTCCCCTAGCGGCGCACTTCCGTAGCACTCACCCGCGAAACGCTGAATTTAAAATATTTATCACTCGGCCATTCCTGATTTTACGACCTCCTGGTTCGTTGCTTGGGAAACGCTCGGATGTCCTCGTTGATCTCCGCCTCCCTCCAACACGTAATCCTTGAACCGCAATGGCCTCCCCACCTCTCGCTTCGTTCGAAGGTTAACCGGTCTCGCTGCCACCGTTACAGCACCTGATGTTGTTTGACCCACTTCGGAATCTCGCGTTGCTCGCCTTGAAGCGGCGACCTTGACCTCGTTCTCGTCCTCCCCGCATGCGACGTTGTCACGTTTCTTGCCTCCACTAATCCGGATAGGTTCCTCTAGTTCGCTCGAAGATTCCTCCTCTCCGCTTTCGTTCTCCACTGGATTTTTGTACACTTTCAACCTGGACACGTGCACTTGGGTCGTGAAGTTCCTGTTCGCACCATCTGCCACTGTATTAATCCTATAAGTGTCATTCCCTAAATCTCCGGTCACTGTGTATGGGCCCTTATATTTTCTTTGTGTTTTTACCGGTTCCCCCGTGGAAACTGGCGGAGAACGCACGTAAACAATGTCCCCGACGTTAAATCCTTCGTGTTTATACCGTTTACGGTCAAACCGCTCCTTATATTTTATCTGCTCGTTTGTAACCTTTTCACGCACTTCGTCCTGTAACTTCGCTGGTAATACGTAATCGTCATTGTTTCCCGCGAATTCCCGTAAAGCACCATCGTGAAAGTTAGCTCGAAATCCATACAATGCTTCGAATGGCGTTTTCCCTGTAATTTTATTTACCACACTATTCGCGTCACGTTGTACTTCCTTTAAACAACTGTCCCACATTCGCTCCGTTTTCATTTTCGTTAAAATCGCCGGCGTAATGGTCCTATTCACTCGCTCGCAGACTCCGTTCGCTCGAGGATGTCTTGTGCTATTTAGCACGTGACGTATCCCATTACTCGCGCAATACTGTTCGAACCCGTCAGCTGTGAAGCTGGTTCCGCGATCCGTCACAATCATCGCTGGTAGACCAAAATCGTTCACAAAATCGCGCAAACACTTCAATGTACTGCTCGTTTTTGTGCTCGGCACCGCATAAAGTCTAATAAACCGTGTGAGAGCATCAATTACCACCAAAACGTGGGCGTTCCCTCGCGCACTTTTCAAAAAGGGGCCTAGATGGTCCAAATGGACTCTTCCCATCGGCCTCTTCGGAGAAGGTATCGGGTGCAACTCTCCCGCTTGCTTACCTCCAGGTATTTTCACCAACAAGCATTCTACGCAAGAACGAATGTGCTGTCTGACGTAATGCCTCAGTCCAGCGAACCAATAATTTCTTAATATTAAATCCACTGTTCGCTCCACACTAAAATGACCCGCCATATCATGGAATTTAATTACCGTACTTTTCCGCATGCTAGTCGGGATTACAAAAAGTTCTCGGATTTTCCCGTTTACAGTAACTTCGCGCACTAATCGTCCGTTACGTAACTTGTACTTTTGAACAACCTGTTTTTCGTCTTTATCACGCTCACTATTCGGCAACTTGAGCACTCTTATTATTTCTTGTAACTTATGATCGCTGCTCTGGATTAACAAAATCCACTCCTCTTCTGGCATTATATTGTAAACCTCCAGACGTTGTTCGTAGATTTCTTCCATCGTGTCCGTGGCTGCTTCCACTGGAGATCTACTCAATGCATCCACGTGCTGCATCTTCTCGCCTTTCCTAAATTTAATCTCAAAGTCAAATTCCTGAAGTAAATGGCTCCACCTAGCAATTTGTGCGTTTGTAGTTTTTTGCATATTTAAGTATACCAACGCTTGACAATCGGTTACCACTGTGAAATGCATATGCAGCAATAATGGCCGCAATCTGTCCATACACCAAACGACCGCCATCAGTTCGAGCCTGCTACTGTGATATCTCGACTCTGCATCTGTCGTTTTTTTTGACACCGCGTATACCAAATGCATTTTCCCGTCTGCCCCTCGTTGTAACATCATCCCCGCTAAACCAACTGCACTCGCGTCCGTATGCAGTTCTGTATACGAACTCGGATTATACAGCTGCAAGACCGGCGCTGACGTCAAAGCGTCCTTCAACTCGTCAAACGCCACCTGCTGTTTGTCTGTCCACATAAAAACATTGTCTTTCCGCGTTAAATCGCTTATCGGTCTCACTTTCACCGCATATCCTTTCACGAAGCGTCTAAAAAAACCTGTTAATCCCAGCCATCGTTTTACTTCGCGCACATTTCCCGGTCGCGGAAAATTCTCTATGACCTTCACTTTCGCTGCACCTGGGGAAATTCCCTCCGCAGATAATTTGAATCCTAAAAAGTCCACGCTTGAAGCACCAAAATGACATTTGCGTAGCTTCATCGTAAGATTCGCGGCACGGAAGGCCTCGAACACTTGTCGTAACCGCTCCAACATATCGTCCCAGTTTTTTGCTGGTATCAGCACGTCATCTAAAAATGCCATCGCGACCTTGTTCCTTAAAGGCCCTAGTACTCGCGTCATTAGCCTAGCAAAGTTCGATGGACTATTGCACAATCCGAAACACATTCGCGTGAATTCCCCCGTTTCATCTGGCGTAACAAAAGCTGTTTTACACCTAGACCCTTTCGCTAACGGTAACTGAAAAAACGCGTGTGCTAAATCCAAGGTAGTGAACATTGTACACCCTGCTAAATGTTCAAATTGATCATCCATGTTCGGCAATGGATAATGTTCTTTCACTGTCTGTTGGTTCAACTTTCGAAAATCTACCACTAGCCTTGGCTCCTGTGAACTTTTCGCCACTAATAACACCGGCGACGCGTATGGCGAAGTGGTATCTGTCGCAATACCATTTGCCTTCCACTCGCGCACGATTTTTGCGATGGTTTCTCGCTCGTGTGCAGTCACCCGATAAGCTCTCGTACGCACCGGCACATTATTGTCAACTATGTTCATTTCCATTAACTGGGTACAACCTAGTTCGCTTAAGTTTTGCGCGAAACACCCCCGAAATTCGTTCACCAAGCTTGTTAGGTTCCGCAAATCTCGCTCCGATATTTCTTCGCTCACGTTTAATTGTTCACTTGTAATCGCTTCTCTGCATAATTCAATTTCCATCACGCTCCTTTCTTGTCCACAAATATTCTTCGAATCAATGTTCACACCGAATTCCCGAATTTTGTCTATCTTTTCGCCTTTCACTACGAAGTTTGCATCGTCACTTTCGTTGGCTACTGGCACCGTGAATTTGCCTCCATTTATGTCCACACTCACGAAGTTTATGCTCCTGGGTTCCAAACTTTGATCTTCCGTAGCAGTTATCTCTACTGATTGCGTGGAAACTGGCAAATTAATTTGCGCAAACGGTTCCTCACTACGCAAACCAAAATGCAGTGTATCGTCTACCCGCACATATGCTAACTCAGGGTGTTCGGTAAAGTTCTGCCCCAGCAATACACGTAGATTCTGTACCCCACACGGAACCACGTAAAAATTCACATCTTCTACGTTAATTCCATCTAGATTCACTCTAGCTTTCGCAAAACCTTTGCTGATTACCGCACTGCTTCCGAATCCTGTCAGTCTGTTTTCCGTTTTTTCAACTTTTAATTTTAAATCTCTCGCGGCTTCCTCAGTCACTGTGCTCACCGTAGCACCAATGTCAATGAAACATTTTATCGCTTCTTGCTCGTTTATTTTAACATTCCGTATGAACTTCGTTGACGCACTTTCTGCTAAATTCTTCGGTTCAGTCCCTATTCTCCACACTTGATTCACAGATTTACTTCTCTGCGTCACACGTTCTGGACATTCTCTGCTGATGTGGTCCGGTTTTTTACAATTGAAACATACCACTTTTCTTGGTTTAGTGCATTCTCTGGCTAAATGCGATGGTTCACCGCAGTTGAAACACTTCCACTTCTCCTTCTTCACTTCAGGATGCTTTTGTGCACCCGGTATGGCTGGTTTCGTTGCTTCCTGAGGTTCACTTTTCACCCCGACGAAGCTGCTGCTATTGTTTTGGGGTTTGTGTGGCTTTTCACTTTTTTCTGCCCGGAAACGTCCACTCCTCGCATCACCGATTTCTTCGCACTCTTGCAGGTCCTGTAACAACTCCACTTCGTTGCCTTGAGTTTTTCCCATTGCCACATTACACAAATCCTTGTTCCACAATCCTACTAAGATTTGCGCTTTGGTTTCTTTAAAATTCAGCTTAACGTCCTTACACAATTTGAATTTTTCGTGAAAGTAGGAATTTATGCTTTCATTCCGGCTCTGCACCCTCGCTGTCATTCGCTTCCACTTCTCCGTTTGCGACAACTCTCCACTGAACATTTCTTCAAATTTCTCCGCGAATTCGTCGAATGTTTTTAACTTCTCCCAGTTACTTTCATGCCAATGTTTTGCACCTCCAACCAAATGTGTACGAGCTGTTTCCAAAGTGAAAGCATCTGGCCACCGGTGCAATAGCTGCATACTTCTTATGTTAGCTATCCACCTTTTTGCTTCACTTTTACTTTCTCCATTAAATGTACTGATTGTCCTCGTTAAATCAGGCATTATGTGATATGCCATTTGATTTCCCGTAACCGCACTCCCGGCACTACTCGTTTGCCCGGCTGTCACTTGTGTGATAAGTCTTTCAAACAAAGCGTCTCTTCGTCTGTTCTCTGCTGTCATAATCTGCATCATTCTGATTACATCACTGTCAGTATTCACTCGATTATTGTCCGCGTTCGCGTTCACCTCCGGCGTGTTAAAGCTTGAACTTCCCGCCCGATCCAAATTTCCCACCTGTTCACCCAACATGATGAGGTCGTCGCTCTCGCTGTCACTACCTCTCACTCCCCCACTTCGTCCCTCGCGTTCACAGCGCAGTTGCAAACGCGCCTGGAACCTCTCGAACTCGTCGGTCATCCTCTCGAGAATCTTCGTTCGCTTCCGTAAAATGTTCCAATCACGTTCGCTTTTCCCCTTCTCGTCGACGTGTCGCTACGTCACTTCCTTTCTCGATGCACAAGATGTTCACGCCCCTAACGGTCAAATTACAGGCTGGCGCTCCATCCGTCGTCGGCCATGTTGACACGTTACCACAGCACTTGAATATTCCGTTTTTCTTGCTTTTTCGCTCGCCTTGGGCACTTGTGGACACGTCCCTCTGCTCTATTTCCCCCGGAAATCACGCAGACACGGAAGTATCCCACTTCTGAACTATGTTAAAGATATATTTTCTCACCACTTTAAGACAATATTCTTTATTCCGAAAAAATACAAAAATAAGGGGGCACATCTAACACATCGATATTCAATACCTAAGTTCTTAACTTGTCCTGTGTCCTTAATTGTAACAACTTAAAAACACACAACGGTCTTCACCCGCCCAAAACCTGCTTGTTCTTCCACGTTCGGCGATAGACTGCGCGTTCCCCCTCCCGCACATCCGCTCGTCAACTCCGCGTCCCCTAGCGGCGCACTTCCGTAGCACTCACCCGCGAAACGCTGAATTTAAAATATTTATCACTATAGTAATCAAAATTTATGGTTTCTTCAATTTTAATTTGGGTTTTATTGAAATATTGATGAAGTTAGATGATGTGTATCATCCCATACAATTGAGAATTCATATTTAGCTACTTTAACATGCAGTTTATTGCATCTATAATCCATTCACTCCTTTTTGGCATGAAGGTTGGTTTTGGATTTTTGTTGTTAAGTTGCACATGAACAGAACCGTCATTTTTATTTTGTTGTATAACTTACATAACCTCCAACAAATTTATTATCATTTAACAGAACTGAATATTGTTGCCAGATGGACTGCTTACTTGGATAGTACATGTGGAGAAATATTTAAAATCTGAAGTATTGTAAGACCTTCCATGTACTTAATTAAAAATGTCTATAATTACACATTTACTGAAACCGGATACATACCTAAAACTTACTAAGTTCCATTTTCTAGTCTGCTTAAATATGGCAACTTTGCATTTGAAGCTGTTTTGTCATGTTTTCTAACCTAAAAGCTGTTGGTAACCATAACCTCAAACGTAAACCTCGTTTAAACACAACAAAGTAATTTTTCACAGCTAAGTTGGGAAACTGTTATGGGCAACCTTCACGTAAAAAATCGGAGTGTGCTCCCCTAGACTTTCTCGCAAATACCTTGAAGCAAACTGGTACTTTACTTGAATGGATACCGCTACCTGTTTAGGTAAAATGCCACTTCCGGTTAACCGATCATGCTGAAATGTAATATCTGGTAGTTTTTCTACATAAGAAATGTATGTACAAAATTTTGTTCAAATATCTCGAAGCAAACTGGTACTTTACTTGAATAGGTACCGCTACCTGTTTAGGTAAAGTGCCACTTCCGGTTAACCGATTTCGCTCAAAATTTGATAGGAATCTACAAATTTTGAATAATGACTATGTACATAATTTCAAGGGTCTAGCTTATTTCGTTTTTAAGTTATCGTGTTCGCACACACACACACACACACACATACACACACACAGACATAATTCGAAAAATGGGTTTTTCGGACTCTAGGAGGTCTAAAACGTCAAGATTCGTCAAAATCTCGAAGTCGATTTTTTTGACGATTACAATACTTTCTCTATACTACCGTATGCGAGAAAGTAAAAAGATGTGAACAGAGTGTATTAGTTAGTATGTGGTGTAGAAGTTAGAGATGGAAACAATTATGAAAACATCTATTTTAAGCGCCGTGCATCATACGATTGAGATTTGGGTACTACCATTTAAATGGTACTACTTTATAGGCCAAATTTTCTTAAAAATTTTATTTATTTTATTTATTTAGGTATTTATTTCATACTTACATATCCAAGAGCTAAAGCTCATTATTGGATTATAATAGTTGAAGTGTGATAATGATTTTATTATAACTAAGAAAAATATAACTAGATTAAATTATAACTAAAAAAATAACTAGATTTTAGGTAACTACTAATTAGGTGTATAGAATGTACATGTAAATAATATCGCTAGAGTAGTAGGTACTAATGAAGAAAGACGAAACTTTCTACTACAGCTTTACTTTAAATGAAATGTTCTTGTATGTCATTCTTGAGTATGACTCTAATTTCCTTTTTAAATTTTCGCAGATTGTTTTCTGTTTTTATATACTCTGGTAGTCCATTATATAGCGATATCATTTTGTGCTTTAGGGAATTACTTCCATAATTTGTTGTTCGTATTGCTTCTGTATGCAAATTATTCCTTCTTCTTGTATCGTGAGTATGCATCTTGTTGTTTGTGGTTAGAATTATAGTAGATATACTTTGCGTTTTTATTACTATGTGAGTGGAAAGTAAAATTTCCATATCTCTTATGATCTTTATTGGTAAAATATTGTTATTCGCGACAACGTAATGAACGCTCTGCAAACCACCCAAAATAGAATAATAAAAGTTATGCTATGGAAAGGCAGGCTGTACCCAACCAACCTCTTATATGACGAAAGCGATGTTCTAAACCTACGGCAAAAATTTTGCGTGGCAGCACTACAGCATTGCGCTAACAAAGATCTTCTCTCAATCGCGGATCGTGCCGAGGACGAAAGAATAATGAGGAGCGACACCAACAAAAAATTCCTAGTTCCTGGATGTTCAAAGAGTATTGGTCGCAGGCGCTTCACGTATTGCGCCGCAAAAGTTGCAAATTCCTTAACGCCCGAACTACGACAATCACTACTGGCGGGCCCGGCGTCCTATTCGTGCAAAAAGAAAATTCAGGAGGCGGTGAAAAACATCCCGAGGGAACTGTTGGCTCTCCTGATAAGCTAGTAACGTCGGTCAATCCATGCAGTGCCAGCACTTAACCTAGACTAGTCACTTATAATGTACAATCTCCAGATTGCGGACAAGTGCTTATTGCACTTATGCAGTCTTCTGTGTGTTGAGTGCAGTGGAATTGCTTGTATGATCCACTGTAAAAATGCTCAATAAAATTATTATTATTATTATTATTATTATTATTACATATCTACTCTGTGACTTTGTAGTGACAGATCGAAAGTATTACGAACTGCCCTATTTTGTATGATTTGTAGTGGTTTTATTGCAATGTTGGTTGTGTTTCCCCACACAATTATGAGATACCTCAGGTGGCTGTTGATTAGTGAGAAATAGGCTGCACGTCGTACTGCCTTGGAAGCAACTGTCCTGAGTCTTCTTAGTATACCGGGATGCACCTGCAATCTTTTTTCTTATGGTTTCAAAGTGTTTGTCCCATTTTATGGTTGAATTTGGCAGAAATAGTTGTATATATATCACAGCACTTATATTCAATAAAAAAGAATTTCAAATTCTTAAAAATTGACCAAAAAAATGCAAAAAGTTAAAAATAATTTCTTGTGTGCACATTATTACTGCTGCGCGATATTAGATATCAAACATCGATATATATATCAACATTTATCAGTATTTTGGTGTACAGATATAATTAGTAAATATAAACATTTGCAATGCTAATACTTGTACTTTATTTCAGATCCGCTAATGGGGCACTAAATGGAAACTTTGTGCCTCCACAAACGCAAGGTGACGCTCCCGAGGCACAAGAAGCACAGCCTGCCCCAGCACAACGCCAAAGAGATCGGAGAATCCCGATAGAGACTGGCTAGACGTATTTTACATTTTAACGCGAGTACTGATTTTATTCAGCGTGGTCTACTTCTACTCGAGCCCGCTTCGCTTCATTTTGTCCTCTGCCTGGGGTTTGGATTTTATTTGTATCAAATTGGATTCTTCAGAAACTTGAATAATAACAACAATAATCATAACAACAACAACGTACAGGGAGCACAAGCGAATCAAGACTTACAAAATCCTTCAGTGCTAATGATTGTTTGGACATTTTTCACCACATTTTTCGCTTCACTTATTCCTGAAGTTCCTCAAGCTGTCTAGCAGTTTGCACAGTAATTCCACATGGGACAATACCAGTAAAGAAAATATTAACAAGAATCGACTTGTCGCATTCAATTACTGAATAAAACCAAAATGTATGATTAATTTAAAGGAACACGTTAGTGTTTTAAGAAGGTATTATTACACCAAATTGAATATTTCATTCCATGTTGGGATGGAATAAGAAGCTTTTTAAACAACACAGGTTGGTGTGCTACACGTTTGGTAAAATTGTTATATTATGTACATACTTTATTGTTAGAAAATTGTGATTTAAATAAGATTAAGTATTATAAATAAATATATTTGCTTTAGAACTGCTACAACACAGTTTTAATAAGCTTTCCCAAATTGCACCTTTAGAATTATGGAACCTAAGATCAAATATGTCTCAATATTTTCCTCAACATGTTAATTAAATGAATTTAGTTTTTGTCATTTGACAGAAATTTCTCTTGATTAACAGTCGTTTATAACAAATTATTTACAGCGGCAACAAATTAGTTTATTTAAAATATTATCAAAATGTTACACACTCACGAAAAACGCTGAACGTAATATGTGTTGTAACAAGATAAAAAAACCACAGTGTATATGCAGTCAAACTTATAACGTGTTTACCTTGTCTGTCAAGTCACATAAGTTATCACTTTTATGACATTTGAAAATAAACAATATATGAGGAGCAGACTTGCAAAACGCATTTTTTTCATTTTTTCCACTTTTGAATTATAGGTGTCGTTACGTTCTCTGTTTCAATATAGCCCCTCTATTTACAAATAGTAGCGACAACCTTTGATGTTGCCGCTGGAGCAAAATCACGTTGGTATCCCTAAAGTCCCTAAAAGTTGCATAATTAATTAACCTGTGAAATTGACATTTGTCATGTTTTTATTCTTTTTTCTCTTCGGCGGATAATTCGAAGTCGAGGACGTGGAAATGCCAAGGTATTGTGTCGACAAGTGTAAAAATAGTGGCAGAAAAAGATTTCAGCTATTCAGATCTGTTAATTTTTCACTGTTTACACTGAAATTTTAAATATCCCGCAGTTGCTTGTACCGTTTAGTAACTTTTTGTATTTTCATGTTTGCATCAAGTTTACTCCACGATGTCGCTACTATTTGTAAATAGAGGGGCTATATATTTCAATGGACAACTGTAGTTAATAATTTGGATGTTCAAATCCAATTTTGTCGCATAGAAAACAAGACACCAAAAGACCGAGGACTATAGGTTAGTGATTAGCCTGTCTACTTAGCATTCGGGAGGTCGTTGGTTCGATTCCCGCTGCTGTCTGCTCTGATTCAGGTTTTTAGGTGGTTTTCCTGAGTCAACAATACCTTCTCTGAGGCGAATGATGGAGCAGTACTTCACCTTTCCTGGCCGCTCTTCCATTCTCTCACCTATCCTATAATTCCCTTTCTTGGCCGAAGACGGACACAGGGTCGCTATATTACGATAAAGAAGCTGACCTGCGATTAATTGGATAAGATAATCAGTGGTAGTAAAAATTGCAGATTAATCTCCTTAAAGTACGTACTGTACGGAAGCTCTAAAAATTTTCACTTACCGCGCAGGCCGACATACCTGAAATTTGGCGATAAGGACGTGGGTTCAAACCACCAGCTGTGTACCCTGCAAAGTCTTCAAACAAAATATGGGCGCCAGAAACCAGATGATTTCGAATAATATAATTAACTACAAGTAATCAGAATTTATTAAAGGCATAATAAATTGGTAATCACAAATGTAATCTATGTAATTCATAAAATATTTGAAAATGTTTACTACACTATGCAGCCAAAACTAATTGAAGGTTGCCACATGCATTACCACAAAAAAAAACCCTTTTTGGGTCGTTAATTTACTTGAAATTGCAAAATAAATCTAGAGATATACATATCGTTGTCATTCATAAAAACCTTTCTTTCTAGGTTGCTGAGAGAAAAAACGTGGGTGCTCCTTTTACAAAAAAAAAGTATAAAGTACACATAAAAATTCAATAGTTTTAAATGCTATCTTTAATTAAAATTTACTGAGTGAATGAACTATTATGTTAGTAATAAATTTAGCATCCAGTATCACCAGCACAAGATTAACTTGGTAGGTACATAACCCGTCCTCGATTGGCGTTCTAATAAAAAACGAACCAACTGACCTAGGCCCCCACAAGTTTAGGGTGTAAACACTAGTCGGGAGCTGCTATCACTGGTAACCCGCATACAGCAAGGAATCAGCCTTACGCAACATGGGTGCAGAAAATAGCAGGTGTTCGTTTCGAATTAGGACAGGAAACTGGACTCCAAGTTAATCCCAAGTGCAATTTGAGAATTCCAGGTGTAAATAATTCCTGGTAAAACCTAAAGAAATGCAATTAATATGAGGATAACAGAAAAAAAACCCATCGTACCTGAATCAATTTATCAGCTTTCAAACACAATCGTCGTGGCGTAATTAGCACGGAGAAAAATCCTCGCAAGCAAGTGGCTTATTTGAGGTACCAAAATATAATGCCTTCATGTTCGGACAATTGAAGCGAGAACAGCTGCAAGCTGGCCCCTTAAAGATAAGCCATCGAATGTTTGTGGCGCTTTCCAGAATCGGTACGAAATGAGCGAACTAATAAATAATTGAAATAATTTGAAATACAATTTGATTATTATTCGAAAACAATATACAGGTTAGTCCTGACGAAATAGGTATTGAACTTGTACTAGTATCCGTATTTTTTACTAGAAGTTAGTTCGGATAAAATTTTTCTTGTTTTTGACATTAAACACAATAAAAACAACCATAACCCACAAAAGGCAATCAAAAAGCATTTTGTCAGACAATTTTTACTTCCTTTTACGATAAAGGAAGTATTGGATTCACCCCAAAACTTCTAAATTGAGTTTTTAACAGATCTTCACGTTTTAGAATCTGCTGAACCCCCCCCCCCCCCATCCCCGCCCCTATGTGTGCCTCTGAACAGAATATCTCAAAAAGGAAAAGAGGTATGGGGTTGAAACAACTTCATATACAAGTTTTTTTCAAAAACGGCTCTAACGATTTTTTCAAACTTTACATTGTTATTAAATTTTTAAAGTGTATTGATGTGACATAGGTGATTTTCCAGTTGAATACCTCGAAAATGGGTTTCTTTTGTTTTTTTTTCTATTTTTTATTAACTCCTATTTTAAATAGAACACCCGGTATATTCTTACATTTTGAATTCAGCTTAACATTTTAGAGAAAATTTGTCTCTTCAACTAACGCTCTATTTTGTACGGTTTTTATAGATTTTGTATTTTTTTAAAATTCTTGACAAATGCTTAAAAATTACAAATCAAATTTTTGGCTAATTATAAGATCACTGTAAAAGGAAGTTGTGTACGTATATCACACCAGATTTTTACTAATTACATCTTTATAGAAAAACGCATATGTACCAAAGTTAGATACAGTGTGTCCAGTAAAATTCAAACATTTTTAGTCCATCTCACCTCTTGTAACATCAATCCTGGGACACACTGTATAGTACTTACTTTTCACAAATTTTGTGTGGTAATTTTTATGAGACACTATACTTTTCTGAAAAATTACAAAAAAAATTTCATCAATAAATAATAATAATAATAATATAAGCATCCTATTCTGTACAGAACATAGTCGCTTCTTTCTGAACCAAATAATGCACTTTCCGGGGTGGAATAATCCCCATCTGTCCGCTTTATATAATTTCCTTTAGAGTTGTGGGTGTGTTTTTGATTCTTCAACAATCTTCTTCCATTCCACTCTGTTCTTCGCTTTGTTCTTCCAGTCCTTCATGTTCATTTTCTTTAAATCATCCATGACTTCATTGTGCCATCGAATCTTTGATATCCCTCATAGTCTTCTTGTCTCAGGTCTCCATTCTTTCATTTCTTGCAACAAGTTCGGTCTGGCTTTTCTTGTTACGTGTCCTAACCATCTTATCCTTTGCAATTTCATCATTCCCGCGCAATCCACCCATTCTTTTATAGATAAAAAAAAAACATGAATATGAAGTGGTAATGTTTCCGGAGGGGAACTTTGTACTGCTCGGGTGGGAGTTTTCCCCCGGTCACCCCCCTGGATTCAATACTGCTTCTCCTTCCATGACTTCTATGAGTTCGTGGTTCATATATTGCCTTTGTTCTCCATTTTCCGTATTTTTGCGCCCCACTATTGATCTTAATATCTTCCTGTCAAAGACTTTCAGTTGTTCTTCTTCCGTTTATGTCAGGCACATTATTTCGGCAACATATAGGGCTACAGGTCTGATAAGTGTCATATATTCTTTTCACATTGAGTTTTTTTTTTCAGAATTTCCCTATTTGCGTAGAACGTTTTATACCCCTTTTTGTATCCTACGTTTTATGTCTTCATTCGCTTATTGTTGTATGATATTTCGACTTCCAGATAGTTGAACACTTTTACTTTTTCGAAATTGTATTTCCCTGTCTTGATTTATTTAATTTTGTCAGCCTTCTCTCTCTTACATTTC
Source organism: Agriotes lineatus (assembly GCA_940337035.1). Lineage (NCBI taxonomy): Eukaryota > Metazoa > Arthropoda > Insecta > Coleoptera > Elateridae > Agriotes > Agriotes lineatus. The sequence continues at coordinate 231,792 of CALNHX010000747.1, read as the reverse complement.
ATTTTTTTTATTTATTTATTTTTTTTTTTTTTAATTTATTTACACATAAAAAGTACACCACAAGATCAAAGATCCCAAATGGCACTGACCAAAAATATAACACTAACAATTACATAAATTAGACAAGACAAGATAACAATAGAGAAATATAGATAAATAAGATAAACTTATTTCAAAACTGTAGTCAGCCGGCTTTTCAAGACACTGTAGCTAACTGCAAAGATGTCCAACTCGCTGAAATTATTGTTGTAGTTGTGAGCAGGCCGATCAGAAATAGAATTGATCCCGTAATTGGTACGGTGGAATCTTTCGTGAAAAAGCAATGTTCTTCGATTATGCCTCGGACAAACACGTAAGGACATTCGGGCTAGTAACTCCTCACAGTCAAAGATTGCATTTACTAATTTGTACAAAAAATACAATAGTGCATGTTTTCGTCTAACATCCAGGCTAACATACCCTACCAATAACAATCTTATTGGATGAGGAACATTTTCTACAGGAAATTTGAGCTTAAATAATAGATATTTAACATATTTAGATTGTACCCTTTCAATCTTCTTAACATGATTGGAGTAACTGGGTGCCCATATAACACTATTATATTCGAGAACACTGCGCACTAAACAGTTGTAAAGCGTCTTTAAGGCCTGAATATTAGTTACATGCTTAGTGTTTCTCTTGATAAAACCCAGCATTCTGAAACGTTTTATGACAATATTATCAACATGATACGTAAAAGTTAAATTTTTATCAAAAATGATCCCTAAATCAGAAATAGTGAACTCGCACTTTAAAACAGTATTATCGATATGATAGTCATAAGTAATAGGATTTTGACATCTGTAGAACCTCATTACTTTACATTTTGTTGCATTTAAATTTAAAAAGTTTTCATTACAGTAACTTATTAGCTTGTTCAATTCAGACTGCACAATTAGACAATCCCTATAAGACTGGGGGCCGGTTGCAGAAAGCAATGTTAAGTCTGGTGTTAGCTAACGTCGCGTCAAAGTGAACAAAATCGCATCAAATTTTGTTTACTAATGTATTAGTTACCATAAGCATTTCAGATTTTATTCGTTTTTGTTCACTTTGACGTCGCGTTAGCTAACACCAGACTTAACATTGCTTTCTGCAACCGGCCCTGGATAACATAGTAAAATGTAAGGTCGTCGGCATAGAGTAGACAGGAGCAGTTAGTAAATACAGAGAGACAGGGCCCCCGCTACCATATGTGCAAAGTGTGCAATGCACACGGGCGCCATCCTTTAGGGGCGCCAAAACCCAGGGTCCAAAAAAAAAAATTGCAAAAAAATTTGCAAAAAAAAAACAAAAAACTAAAATTTATTTTAAAATAAAAGTTGAGAAATTAAATAGGATTAGGTATAAATACACACGAAATTTTATTAGTAGATATATCATCCAGTTACTACCGATTCCTATGTTGCGAGAACATGTCAGGCGGTAGTTTCTTGATTTTTCCTGTTCAGACATGAATAATGCCTGGAGCGCTATAAAAGCGATGCATCGCCAGAGGCGTTTTTAAACCGGTTAGTTCACTGGACCGTGCGACCATGCAACAAGTGCATAAAAACAAGTAATCCTATTAATTTTTACATTTAAAGTTATTTTTATTTTGTTAAGTGTTGTGTTGTATAATATTTTGTTTACTACTTTTTTTTCAAAAAATTAAGTGCTGAATACCTGCTGACTGCAATTTCAAGGTTTGATTTTTTATAAAATGGTAAGTGTTCCCTACTTTATACTATCAACATTAACCCTTTATAGGATACTGGTTATAATTTTTTTTTTTTCCCAAATATCTATTAATTGAAATGTCATGTACGAGTTTAAAAAAGTAATTGGTTTTTTATCCATAACTCGCTTAGTTTTTATGCTATCGATCTTTTTAAAAAACCATTTTGTAGGGTTTTTTAAGGGCTATAAGATCAAATTAGTTTAATAGTTTTTCTGACTTTATTTTTGATAGGGTTTAAGCTGAAAGGGCTCGAACAAATTGCTTTTTACTCAAATATGCAAACTTGGTGCTTATTATTGTGCTTACTTTAGAAGTTAATTCCTAATTCCCATGAGTACTAATTATTTATTTGTTTTTTCAGGATAAAAGAAAGAGACCTGAGATAGCTAGAATATTGGTTAAATGTGGTCCGTCCTTGATAGACATCAGTTTTAGCTTTCCTAGTAATAAAGATCAGAGAAAGTTTTCGTGCAAATACTTTGTAAGAAGTCTAGCAAATGGAGAAAAAGTCGAAAGGACTTGGCTTATTTACTCTATTTCTAAAGATTCTGTATTTTGTTTTTGTTGTAAGTTGTTTTGTAAAACTCCTAACACTTTTAGTGATACAAATGGAGTATCTGATTGGCAACACTTGTCTTTGCTAATGAAGAGACACGAAACGTCAATTTTACACTTGGGTAAATTTAAAAAAAATGTTGGAGACATCTACGACTAATGCTCACCACCTGCGGATTTTAGAAACGGAAAAAAAATATTGGCGCGACGTGTTGGAAAGAATTATTGCGATTGTTAAGTATTTATCTACACAATGCTTGGCATTTCAAGGTTCTTCTAAATTACTTTTCGAACATGATAATGGAAATTTTCTAAAAGCTGTTGAGATGATTGCCTCTTTTCATTCAGTGATGAGACAGCACGTTGGCCGAGTGTGTAACTCCCAAAAAAAAATCTGTTAAAATGACTCATTATTTAGGCGTGCAAATACAGAATGAAATAATTGTCGTCTAAAGTAAGAAATAATATTTTAGAAATGGTTCGCAGTTCAAAATATTTTTCAATAATATTAGATTGTACACCAGACACTAGTCATACTGAGCAAATTAGTCTTGTTCTGAGGTATGTTGTCCTTAACACCACTTCAAAAAAGGTTGAAGTTAAGGAAAGTTTTATTGTGTTTAATCCAATACTGGACTCTACAGGGGAAGGGATATATACATTTGTGACAGAAATTTTGAAAAAATTAAATTTAGATATAAAAAATATTAGGGGACAAGGTTATGATAATGGGGCAAACATGAAGGGAAAGCATGTTGGGCTTCAAAAACGCATTCTTGATGCGAATCCGAGAGCCATTTTTGTACCTTGTGCGGCTCATACTTTGAACTTAACAGTAAATGACGCTTCTAAGGTGTCAGATGCTACAATAAACTTTTTTAATCTTGTGCAAGAGTTATATAATTTTTTTTCGTCATCCACAAAAAGGTGGGATGTTATGAGAAAAAATGTCCCCGGGTTAAGTTTAAAGCCTCTAAGTGAGACAAGATGGTCCAGCAGAATTGATGCAATAAAGCCCCTTAAACTTTATTTAATTAAGGTTCCGAAAGTCTTCTAGAAATAGCTGAAGATAATTCCTTTCACATTGATGCAAGACATAAAGCGAGTTCCCTCTTAACGTCTGTACAAAATTTTCAATTTATTTGTGGAATTATTATTTGGCATGACGTTTTATTTCATATAAATATTGTCAGCAAACAAATCCAAAGTGCTACAATTAATATTAAAGTATGCCAAACCTACCTAAAAAATTTAGTTGATCACTTCCAGCAATATAGATCTGACCAATCATTTCAAGAAATTCTTGTACAAGCGAAAGAAGTAGCACTCTCTCTCGAAATTGAAGAAGACTTTCCACTGTTACCAACGGTCAGGAGGAAATTTAAACCAAAACTGTTTGACTATGAACACCGAGATGAGACCCCTCATGATCCAAAAACCGCCTTTAAAATTAGTTTTTTCTTAAAAATTATAGATCAAACTTTAAGCTCTCTAAAAAACCGATTTGACTTATTAAATGAGTATGATAATATTTTCGGATTTTTTAGCGACATATTCAAATTAAGTGACAGCGATCTTTTAAAACATTGTTCTGTTCTTGAAGAACGACTGACAGATCAGGATAATAAAGATATAGACTCCAATGATTTGTTTACTGAAATTAAAGCGTTAAAGTTGTTTTCATTACTTGATGATACTGACCCCTTAAGTATTTTACAATATATATTTGAAAACAATTTAATCTCCACCCTTCCAAACGTAAGCATTTCACTAAGAATTCTTCTGACATTGCCTGTATCTGTAGCTTCTGACGAGCGGTCTTTTTCAAAGTTAAAAATCATTAAAAATTATTTAAGATCGACAATGCTTCAAGAAAGATTGTCTGGGCTAGCAATATTAGCAATTGAACAAGAAATTTTTTATGGTATAAATTTTAGCGATGTAATTAATGAATTTGCAACAGCAAAGTCTCGGAAAATATCGCTACTACAATAGCTATTTTTTATTTTTCTATTGTACCTAGCTATCATTTTTGATTTTATAACGAAGTTACCTAGGTATTTGTTATCAGAAGTATCTGCATATTTTTTAAAATATCTAAGTATTATAAGTAGAAAATAGTACTTATATATATGTAGACATTAGGCAATATTTCTGTTATTTGTTCCTAAAAAAAATGTGATTTTTAGTTTTGGGTTATTTTCTAGTATTTATAAACAACGTGTCTGTACCCCATTAGTTAAGTAAATGCTTTAAAATGGGTGTGAACAATAATTTATTTTAATTTATTTTGTTATGATTTTATTCTGTTTGTTTCATTTTGATATTTTAGTCTACAAATAAATATGACTTCTAAAGTTCAGTTGTTTGCTTTATTTCAAGCACCTACCTACCTACCTACCTTCAAAAAAATAAATAAAAAAAACATGATCCAAAATGCCTTAAGGGGCGCCAAAATCCTTTTTTGCACACAGGCGCCAGTAGCCCTTACGGGAGCTCTGCAGAGAGAACATCATTTATAAATAGCACGAATAAAACTGGACCAATATGTGAGCCCTGCGGAACACCCAAACTGACGTTAATTGCACGTGACACAGCACTACCAATAACAACACGTTGAACACGATTCTCCAAATATGATGTTATCCACTGCAGATAGTTACCCACTATTCCTATTTCTTCCAGATTTTTGATTAGTAAGGTGTGACAGACACTGTCAAAAGCCTTGGATAAGTCAGTATACAGGGTGTAGAATTGGTTCACGCACCATAGGGATTTCCATGTTAAATTCTTAATGTTCAAATATTGGCTCCCCAAATGATTTTAGAGAAAAAGTGTAAATACGTTTCTTGTAGAGAAAAAAATACTGTATACTACCATATCATTACTTATTTTTTTACTTTTCATACAAGGGTTAAAATTAAGGAAATTAAAACTACTATTTTAGCAAAAATAGGTAGTGCCTTGGAATCGTTGAAACAAAAAACAATTGTTAGTTAACTGTCATGTTAGCGTCTTGATAATAAATGTAGAAGTGTTTTAAGTAATTCTGAGATAATATCATGTATTCGTTGAATGAAAAGATCCTAATGGTGAAATGGTACTATTCTGGTAATAGTGCACGTGCAGTGAGTGATATGTTTGCTGCAGAATATCCGAATCGACCAATTTCAAGCCACACTACTGTTGACAAAATGATCCGCAAATTTGAAGCAACTGGTACTGTAAATAATAAGTGTAAATGTAATGAAAACGCCTTGCAAAATGTAAGACATCGAGAAAATGCAAACGCTGTCGACATATTACTTTCAGTAACTGAAAAACAGTTCAAAATGTTCCCTGAGGCCCTGAGTTACCTGAAATACCACATTTTATATTTATAAAGTAAGTGGATCCCCTTCTTTAAATCTCCTGTTTTTTGGTTATATTATTACTTTTATGGACTGCTAAGAGTTATATAGCGGTAGCAATATAAAGAAGCAAAATGCATTTTGATGACAATGGTAGCCTGTTAAGCAGCGTTGCGGAGACTCTGACTCAACTTTTGAAGTAAAAACACAAGCTCTCATATAATTTAAGAGAACATAGAAATTATGCTACAAAATTCCTGCTATTGGTATTTCTGTCATAAATAAAGATGACAATTATATGTTATAAGGAAAATCGTACGACACTCATTAATGACCAATAGAAAAATTAGTTCAGGAGCCGTAACCAAGACAACTAAAAAATTTCTTGGAAATTTTTTGTAGGTAGACATTACTTCTTTTTAGGGTTTGTGTCGTTACGATTTTCTTACCGAATCTGCATTCGAGCATTAATTCATATCCGGAAATAATTTTTCGTGCATTCCAACAACGTCCTAATTTGCCCTCGCGTCCCGCTCGGGCTAATTAATACGACGTTGTTGGAACACACTCAAAAAATTTCCGGAAAGAATTAATGCTCTTATGAGATTATATGTGATAACATTCTTATTTGATGTTTTTTAAAAAGCAAAACATCAACGTTTTCGGAACATAGATACATCGTTTACATCTCTATGCCAAATAAGAGGAAGTTCAGATGAATCTGCAACATACTATTAATATGTTATGTAGGTTCCAATACACATTATGTTTCCTTAAAACCTATTAAACGTTCATGGGGCACTCACTTGCGATCAGTTATAATGAAGTAATACCGTGTATAAAAAGGAATTTGATAATTTTTTCATGTGTTGTAAATACCAGTCAGTAAAATCAACTATGATGGAAGTGAAATCAATTAACAACAACGTGCAACTAAAACAAGGAGGCGTGGTATCATCAACCCTGTCTAATATGATCTTAGATGGAGTAAGACAAAGAAACCCTGTTAACCACGATGACTATTTATTTACAAACCAAAACCAAATATTAGTGTACGCTGATGACCTAGCTATAAGTACCTACTGGAGAAAGACATGTAGTAGAAGCCTATGAAACATTGAAATAAAACTCTGAAGAAGTAGGACTTAAAGTAAATAAGGAAAAAACAACATATTTAAGAATCTCAAGAAAGATTGAACAAGAAGAATCACCTGCAATCAGGAATTCAGAGAGAAACTGTAACAACCTTTAGATACTTGGGCCTTGGGCTCTACAATAAATGGAAACAACTATGTAATAGAAGACATTAAAGTCTGAATGTTGGCAGCGAATAGGACTTATTTCTCTATGAATAATATTTTTAGAAGAAGATTAATATCAAAGAAAACACAATTAAGATTATATAAGACCATAATAACTAACGGCTGTGAGGCATGGATTTTGATGAAAAGAGAGGAACAAAGATTACAGGTGTGATAGGAAAATACTTCTAAGGATTTTCGGGCCAGTACAAAACCTAAGAGAATGGGGACAAAGATCAAATGATGAAATTCGAAGGCTGTATAACAAGTTGAATGTGGTGAAGGTCATTGAGCAGGCGAGGGTACAGTGAATAGGACATACGGTACGGATGTCTTCAAACGATACTACCCTGCGGGTGTTGAACAGCCAACCAGCAAAGATACGACCAAAGGGAAGGCCACGTACAGGATGTTTTCAATAACCTGCAAAGCCTGAACGTAAGAAACTGGAAGAAGACCGCTAAAGACAGAGCAAAATGGAAGACGATAGTTGAGTTGAGAAAAACCCTAGATGGGTGGTAAAAACAGAGATGATGAAGTGAAATCGGATTATCCCCTTTTCAACAATAGTATATTGTGTATTAAGAGCACAAAGTCGAGCATTGCCGATTGAGAATGCGCGGCAATCTCTCAAAATCGACAGTGACACTTTGCGCTCTAAATACATACAAGATTTTTTCTACATCTAAAATGAACAAAAGTTAGGTATGTGATCTAATTATTAAAAATGAAAATCTTAAGTACCTACATTTATTGATTGTGAAATTTGAAATTTAAATTTTCTTGCAAAATCAGGAACCAGCATTAATAATAGTACAAATTGTTAACGTTTATTTTCATCAATAATAAAAATTGGAAAAAATTTCAATTTCATCAATGCTTGTTCTTGTCTTAAGCAGCGAGCGACAAAACGCTTTTGCAGTAATCTTCCATAGTAACGAGCGGCACACCACTTTGGCGCTTGCTCCTCAGAAAATGTCAACTTTGCATTGACAAAAGCAAGCGCAAAAGTCCACTTTCTATAGCAGCTGAAGAAATAGTTATTTAACCATCAAGGGAAGTAAGTAGTTTTTACCAGTCCTTCACCAACACCTTAATTAATGTTTTTTTCATCACATGTTGGCGGAAAATGTCGTATAACTAAGTTGAGAAAGTTTACAATGGTTTTTATAGTCATTGAAGAACTTTTTAAAAGGGCCAGCTGTACTTGTTAGTTAAAATGTAAATACATGAAATATTCTGTTTAAGTATTTTTTCTGGAAAAATCCCATCACCCACAGACTGTAATTTTGGTTATAATACTCAACTTTCAACTAAAAAAGCATTTTTTCATTTTGTCGTTTTTTGTCATTTCTGACTAGACTATCTGGGATACAAGGACCAGCCAGCCTTAGCTCAAATTAAAGCTTATTAAATTCCCTACAACTTTCATGCTCTTGACTTTTCTGTACGACGTGTCATTTTGCCGGTATCCCAACTCGAAACGTGAAGAAAACTTAAAAAGGTAAATCTTTGAAAAGCCGTACCTCGGTAACTATATAACTTACAAAAACGATTTTGATCTTATTTTGTAGGAAATTTAATTTACTTTAAGAAAGCTGTAGAAAATTTTTTCCAACAAGCTCATCTTGTCAAAAACTCGAAAAGTCCGAAAAAATCACTGTTTTTCGACCGCCATTCAGCGAGGACAGGTTTCTGAGGGTTGCAAATCCGGATTTATAGTACCATTAATGGTCCGAAACGGCTCTACAAAAATTATTAATACCCCATTTAAAGTTAGTTCATGCATTTTTTGTGTAACATTTGACTGGGCTATAACCCTAACTGGTAACGTGCAAGTTTGGAGCACAACTGGTAACGTGCAGTCTGTGAGACTGGCACACCTTTGAAGCGAAAAAAATTAAACTGTTATATTATTTTCTTAAATATACAGGGTGTAAAAAAGTCTGGAATATAGCAAATATTTCAAAAACTACTGGAGATGAATTTTTCAAAATTGCCACTTATATAGGTAAAAACGACGCATCTAGGAAGGGCAAAACCGTTTCTGTGACTGTACAGGGTTAGTCAGAAAAATACCAACTTTTGTATTTTAAATTGGACATCCTGTATATTACGAGGAATCAAATAGTCCTTCAAAAGACAAATTCAACGATATAGGGTTTGACGGATTTATCTGTCAAAATCTGGTTTCAACAAGATGACGCCCCCGCTCATTTTGGTTTACAGGTGCGCCAATTTTTGAACCAAATGATCCCAAATCAGTGGATAGGGAGGAAAGGCGAATTGAGTGGCCTGCTAGATCCCCTGAACATCTTATAAAGTAATTTGTATCCAATCTTCATGTATTTCCTATTTACACTGTGTTCTTGTTAATTTATTTCAAATTAGTTTTTTAAGTCTTTTTAAGCAATAAATCCGTCAAACCCTATATCGTTGAATTTGTCTTTTGAAGGACTATTGATTCCTGGGTCCAATTTAAAATACAAAAGTTGGTATTTTTTCTGACTAACCCTGTACAGTTACAGAAACGGTTTTGTTCTTCCTAGATGCGCCGTTTTTAACTATATAAGTGTGGCAATTTTGAAAAATTCATCTCCGGTATTTTTTGAAATATTTGTTATATTCCAGACTTTTTTACATATATATAGAGGTTTGTTAGGCATATATTTTAGTAATAATTGTATTTAAAATAACCGAAAACTTAATGTAATGAAAAAATTATAAGATAATTTACAACTTGAACACAAATTGGCAATGTACTTTCTACCAGACCAAGATAACAAAAACGAAAACTTTTGATCAAAAGTAATTTTATTAATTTTACGATTAATAATAAGTAACACAATGCATTTGTAAAAAAAAAACTTAAAAGAAATATTGTAATTCACAGGTCTTAGCAATTCCTAAATCTAAGGCTTATCCGCACAACTGTTGCATTTGGGCTTGGAACACTGCAGGCATACTGGCTTCCTACACTCCAAACACAGATATTTTGTCATTCGATGTGTGGTCTTATGACACAAATAACATGCTTTTCTCTTTTCCAGCGTCAAATTTTCTTGTTTTCCGGGTAAATTTTCTTCTGGTCTGCCAAGGATACGTGATATAGTCAAGTGTAACTCACGAGGCACACGAGGATTCTGTAGACGTCTTTCCATGTGTCCCTGGACAAGTTTTGCAGCTAGTTCTTTTGCACATATAGATTTTACTTTATTGTTTTTGTAACATTGATGCAAAATGTAGGAATTTACTACTGAGACATCAATAATACGGAAAAAAATAGCTAAAGTCCATCTACGTGTACGACGACTACAACTACTTTTTGCACATTCCTCATCAAGAGAATCGACTCCTCCTTTATTCTCGTTATAATATGCAATTATTTCGGGTTTTTGTGTCTCTGGGTCGGTAAAAATCCTGTCATGCTTTGTGGAGATAAGTATGGTCGCCTTATTCTTTTTACTCACATGGGAAATGATAGTTGATTCTTCACGAAAGCCATACAGAGTTGATCCAAGTTCCCTTGTCTTGTTGGGTAAAAAACAAGGTGGAATTTCCTTTTTATTTTTTTTTAACGTTCCAACGAATGTGAGCTTCTTTTTCAGCAAGATGTCTTTTAACTCTACAGACGAAAACCAGTTATCTGCCGTGACATTGCGGTTAGTCCCAAATAAAGGCTGTGCAAGACGTAAAACGGCTTGTGTTGGTTTTGAATAATTTCTAAACTCAGGGTCAAATCCAATTCCATCGGAATCTTTCCCTGCGTATATATACGCATTGTAAAGGTAAGAAGTTCTAGCATCTGTTAGAGCCATTACTTTGATGCCATATTTGCAAGGCTTGTTCGGCATATGCATTTTAAATCGAACTCTGCCACGAAAGCTTACAAGCATTTCGTCAACATTTGTTGACGGGCCAATTCCATACACACTTTGACTATTTTCTATAAAGCTGTTAAAAATAAAAGAAACTGCAGCTACAGGGTCATGTTTTTTTCTTTCATCCCTATCCTCTGGATTATCAAATCTCAGTGCACACAGAAGTGTAGCAAATCGTTTTTCGCTCATCACAGCTCTGAAAATGTCTCTGCCTGTTCCATCCGTTGCAAAAATGGTCTTGATATTCTCATGGTTTGACTTGAAAACAGAGGTGAATATCAAAAGGCCAATAAAAGCTCTCAGCTCAATCTCGTCAAGGTCCTTCAAACTGCTTGAATCCAATTTATACTTTTTTCGCATTGAACTTATTTTATAATTTGTCCAATTCATAATATGTCGTAACATGTCTTCAGTGAATAATAATTGCCATACAGAAAGAGGATCTGCTTCATCACCGAGCTCTCTGGCTTTTCCTCTGATAGCAGGAACTTTTATTACCATATGTTTTCGAGTACAAGACTGTGGTCGAACTTCCTTTGTGCACCAGCTATAACGATTTTTTCCAAACAAGTACTTTTTTCCGCTCAAAGTTTCTGGTTCTGTAGCTTCGTCTTCACTCTGGTCACTACTTTCAGATAACTCACTTCTACTATCATGATCGGAAATGTCAAACTCATCGTCTGCAACATTGTCTACATCACTAGAGTCACTACCTATTACGTCATCTTTTTCATACCAACCCATAACAATCTCTTCATAATTTTTATCGCCGTAACGTACACGCTTTGACGGGCCTGCCATGCCTACGAGTCGCAAAAATTCTCACGTAAACCGTATCGTTCCGTCTCACAGACTGCACTGCACTAAAAATAAAACACATCTCCAGCGTCAGTTACCCAAATTTACCAATAATTGTGCGATAAGTGGGACACCAAGAGGAGAAAGATTAGGTGAGATCATTCGCCGAAAAGCGGTACTCTTTTGCTGAAACCTTGAGATTAAAATTATATTTGTTTATAACAGCTTTTAGGTATATTCAATATAGTCAATTAGTCAGCTAATTATCTTCTTATAATTGACGTTTCGTCAGCTCAGCTGACTTCCTCAGAAAATACACATTATGTTGAAATACAATAGACTTATGTAAATTTGCTTGCAGTCTCACAGACGGCACGTTACCAGTTAAGGGTTAAGAAAACACACGATGTCCTACCACGGCTAACTAAAATTTCTATAGCAAAACTATCACTTATAATACCATTAGTAGTCAAAGTTGTCGACTATTTTTGCGGTGGTGTCACGAATGTCCATTGCGCTTTGGTACAGTCCCAAGCGCAATGGACATGAGTAGTGATACCAACGCAAAGATAATCTACTTAACTTTGACTAAGAATGGTATTCGAGGGACTATTTAATGAACCAAACTACTTCTTCAAATTAGTTTGCAGTAAATCTAGCAACAAATACGCAATTTCTATAGTAACAGAACACTAATATTGACTTTTTCTAATAAAAATCACATTTGTTTAAAATAGTCAACAGTAATATCCCAAGTGCATTAAAATAGCCGATTAAATTTTGACGTTTTCTGTCAGAATGTTTTGCTAAGAAATTTGTCAAGTAAATTTGCCGCTCAACAAGAATCCCGAGTGCGCAGCACGAGGGATTTTGAAGCGGAAAATTTACGAGATATATTTCTTCAGAGCAAAACATTCTGACAGAAAATCGTCAAAATTTATTCAGGCTAGTTTACATGCACGCGGGATGTTCGGAGTGATTATTTCCTGAATAAATAGATCAAATTCAGTTGGTGAAGTACCTTTAATAATCATGTTAAAATTATGCACAAGCGATTAAATTTTGACATAAATTTAACCGCGGTTAAATTTTGACGTTTGAATTTTAGTCATTATTAAACTGACAGAAACCATGGTGATTAGGCATTATTATGGATATGAAGGAAATAATCAAGGGTAATACCACAAGCAGTGGATATATTTTTGACAAATATTTTGTCGTTTCCATGTAAATTATTGCGTTTAAATTTCACGATACAAAATCACATCAAAAATGTCACGAGCCGAAGGCGAGTGACATTTAAATGTGATTTTGTTGAGTGAAATTTGCAATAATTTCTATGGAAATGGCAAAATATTTAAAAAATATATATCCACTTCCAGTGGTATTTGGGACGACTATTTAACAATATTAATACAAAACGATTAACTTTATTGAAAAATAATCCAACAATTAATATAATTATTCATTTTCAATTAAATTCAGCGGAATACTTCCAAAACACAGCATTTTAAAATTTTTAAAACAAGCCATACAGTTTGTTGGGGTTTAGTGTTACGTAACCTAGCGATATCACTAAGGACAGAACATCGTTGCTAAGCGATACTTCGCAACAAGGCTATTTATTTTTTGAGTACGTACATTGATTGATTGATTGATTAAAAGCAGGGATTTAGATGGGTTAGTAGTGAGCCCAGTTTTGCACTTCGACTCTGTGGTCTTTTGTGCCCCCCCTGACCCTATTAAAATAGATCTGCACCTTCAACGAGTTGTAGGAGGTGTTTTACGAGGTGCTCGTGTGTGAGAGCTGCTCCGTGTGGAGTTCCCCCGAAAAGTTGCTGTCTTTTGCGGAGTAACGCTGGACAGTCGAAGATTATGTGTGAGGCTGTCTCCTCCTCTTCCTGACATAATCTACAGAGTATGTCCCCTCTGTATATGCCTATTTTGTGTAGGTGTTTTCTCAGGTGGCAGTGTCCTGTGACTAGTCCTACCAGCCGTCTGATCTGAGTTCGTCCTAGATGGAGTACATCGGTTGTTAGTCTGCGAGAAGGCGTTCTAATTATTTCCTTCCCCAGTGTTTGTCCCTGTGTGGCATCCCAGCGAGAAGCGTGTTGTCTAACGGTCCATTTTTCTATCGCTGTTCGGATGCTTTGTTTGGGTATACCAAATACAGGTTCTGGGCCTATAAATGGGGTAGATGCACCAGCTTTTGCGAGGGCGTCTGCCGCTTCGTTTCCCTCTATCCCTGTGTGCCCTGGCACCCAAATGAGCTGAACAGTGTTCTTTTCAGCTAGGAGTGTCAGGTGATTTAAGCATTCTCTTGTTAGCACAGAGCTTACACGAGGTGATTCAAGCGCTTTCAGTGCCGCTTGACTGTCAGAAAGTATGCTTATGCGTTGTTGGGAATACCCGCGTTTTGCATTTTCCTGGACGCATTGCATTATAGCAAAGATTTCAGCTTGAAAGACTGTGGCTTTGGTCCCAAGAGATACACTAATGTCCTCTTTTGGTCTTACGCCATGTATTCCAGCACCCGTGCCCTCTGCTGTTCGGGATCCATCTGTGTACCAGACTAGCCCATTTGGCAGGTGGGTTGAGGTTTCTTGGGTCCAGTCATTGCGATCGTACCTCACAGTGAAAGGTTTGTCAAAGGAATACTCTGGAAGGCTGTAGTCTGAGCCCATTTTTAAGATGGGGTTACCTTCGCCCACTTCCTGTATCCGTTTGTGTCCGCACCGTTCCTGGTTGGTGTTCCAGTTTCCGGTGGTTTTCATTCTGTATGCTCCAATCTGGGCTTCCCCTTTTAGATATATGTCTAGAGGTGTTAGTCCCAAGAGAGCTTCCATAGATGCTGTTGGAGTGCTATTCATAACTCCACAGATGCACAAACAGGCCAGTCTCTGTATCCTGGATAGTTTTTTAATTGCTGTTTTTTGTTCTACCTTTGGCCACCATACCAAGGTGCCATAGGATATCACGGGTCTGACTACTGTTATGTAGTACCAATGAACCATCATTGGTTTCAGTCCCCATGTTTTACCAAACATGCGTCTACCCATCATGAGGGCCATTTTTGCTTTGTTTGCTATTTTGTCTAGGTGTGCATTCCAGTTTAGTTTTGCATCTAGGGTAATACCCAGATATTTAACTTCCTGGCTAACCTGAATTCTTTCACCAAAGATTGTAAGGTTGTTGAAGGCCTCTACATTTCTTTTCTTAGTGAAAGGTATTATAGATGTTTTGCTAGGGTTTACCTTGAGGTTTTCCCTATTGCACCATGCCTGAGTGATGTTCAGTGCCCTTTGCATGAGAGCTGCAATGATGGTTGGATACTTGCCCCTTATGAGAATGACTATGTCATCTGCATAACCTTGGGTGTAGAACCCTTCGTCATTGAGTGTCTGCAGGAGATCGTTCACTACCATGTTCCACAGTAGTGGGGATAGTACACCCCCTTGTGGACAACCTCTGACAGCACGTGCCTTGAGGGATTCTTCTCCCAAATCGGCCTGTATCTGGCGTCCCTCTAACATGGTTTTTATCCATCTGTTTGTGATGTCGTCCACGCCATGTCTTAGGGTTGCAGTCATTATTGATTCGAAGGAGGTATTATCAAATGCTCCCTCTATGTCCAGGAAAGCAGCTAGGGCTACTTCCTTGTTGGTTATCGACATTTCTACCCTACTGAGTAGGTTGTGAAGTGCCGATTCACATGATTTTCCTGGTTGATATGCATATTGGCTACGATGTATGGGATTGTCTTTCAAGACCCCATCTCGTATGTGCCTGTCTACCAGTTTTTCCATAGTCTTTAGACAGAAAGACATTAGGCTAATCGGTCTATATGCCTTTGGCAGGGTGTACGATGCTCGCCCTGGTTTGGGAATGAAGACGACCTTGATCGGTCTCCACGCCAGTGGCAAGTAGTTTCCCGCTAGGCATAGGCGAAAGATCTTAATTAGGATCGGTACCAGAAGGTCTATTCCCCGCTGCAGTAGAGCGGGGAAGATTCCATCTGGTCCGGGTGATTTATAAGGTGAGAAGGATTTTACAGCCCACTGTACCTTGCTGTGACTGATCACTTCCCTAGCTACCTTCCACTCGTCTCTCGCGGGCCTTTTTGAGAAGTTGCTAGGGACTGGCTGTGATGTTATGTTAGCCTGATCAGCCATCAGTGCTCCTGGAAAGTGTGCTTGAATTAGCATTTCCAGGGTTTCCCTTTCACTAGTTGTGTATTCCTGTGTCGGTTTTAGCATGTTCCCGACTGGATTTAAAGGGTCTTTTGACAGAACTTTGTGGAGGCGTGCTGTTTCTGTGGTGCCTTCAATGTCCCCACAGAAGCTCCTCCATGAGTCTGTTTTTGCTTTTCTCAGAGCTTTGTTATATTCGGTTAGAGCCTGGGCGTGTTGGCCCCACTCTCCGTTCCTTTTTGCTCTGTTAAAGAGTTTTCGTGCTCTTTTCCTCAGGTTGGCCAGGTGTTCATTCCACCATATGACCTTCCTGTTGGTCTGTCTCTTTCTCAATGGACAGTTGTTTTCATATGAGGTTAGTATGGCGTCATTCATTTGGTCCACAATTACCTCAATGTCTGCTGGCGTATGGATATGGGTTTTAACATCGGATAACTTGCTAAGAAGTTCCTCCCTGTATGCAGCCCAATCAGTTTTCCTGGGATTTCGATAGGTTATTGTTGCCTTTTCAAAATCTGCCAGGAAGTACTCAATGTGTCTATGATCAGACAGTGATGGTTCGTTAGATACGCGCCATTGTATTACTCTGTCCTGCAGTCCAGCCGTGGACAGAGTTATGTCAATGACTTCTTGCCGACGTCGAGTTACAAAAGTGGGCTCACTACCTCGGTTAAGTATTTGTAAGTTATTACTTACCAAATATTCCAGGAGATCGGTTCCTCTCTGGTTTGTGTCCGTGCTGCCCCATGCAGTGTTGTGCGCATTGGCATCGCAGCCTGCTAAGAACTGGAGGCGGTTGGCCTCGCAGAACGTTACAGTTTCCATCAACTCTGTGCTTGGTGGAGGGTTGATGGCATCGTAGGGAAGGTATACGGAGGATATCACTACCTGCCTCTCGTTGCCCTCCCTAATTTGTTTCAGTTTAATGGTTGTTAGATCCCTAAAACATAAGTTGTACAGAGCCATGTATTTTACCCCCCTTCTTACATAAATACATGTCCTGGGTATATCAGAGGATTTATCGTATATTAACTCACCTCTGGCTTGTCCGAGTCCCATTATTTGGCCCCTTACTATCCATGGTTCTTGGATGAGGGCCACATCAATGTCCTCGGTTTGTAACCGGCTGCATAATACAGCCGTGGCTCCCCTACTGTGTTGGAGGTTTACTTGCAGTAGCCTCAGGACACTTGCTGGTGCTGGCGCCATCTTGTCCGTCAGGGGTAGGTACAGATAAACATCTGAATGTTGCTCTGCCTAGGCCTAAACATGGCTTCATGTTCAGGTTACGGAGAGTGGTTAGGGATGCCTCGTCGATCAACATGATCAGTGTCCTGCCTTTAGGCTCCGATACACTGTTGATGACTCGCCAGTCCTCTGTCTTCAGCCCCTTGTTCTGGGTCTTAAGGAGATCAAGGATATCCTTCTGCGGTTTGGTACTAAAGGGTTTGGGAGCCCACATAAGTACTTTGGCCGCATTCAGGATCTCCTTGGCTGGTCCTACTCTGAGCCTAGCTCCCTCCCACAGCTGGAGGTTTGGAGTCGTGGTTGTCAGCCATGACTTCGTTTCCTCGCTCTTGCAGGAGAGGATGACTGCACCTTTTTCAAAGTAGCAGCTGTTGAACTGTGGTCCTGTTCCTTCCCCTCCGGGTTGGATTTGTCCCAACAGTGCGGACTGAATTTCTTCGGCTTGTTCCTCCGTCAGGCGTGTCTCTGGGAAGTCCTGAGGAGCTATAGCCATTTTTAATCCTTTAAGGGCTTCCTTAAAGGTTTCTTTCCTCACTGCATTATCATCAGTGCAGGACTTTTTTGCAGTTGTCGCGGTTTGGGAGTTTGGTGTGCTCCCGTCGGACCTCTGCCTCTTTTTAGAAAGTGTAGTAGCCGGTACGCCTGAGCCGCCAGCTATTTCTCCTTTCTTAGAAGGTGTAGTAGCCGGTACGCCTGAGCCGCCAGCTGTTTCACCTTTCTTAACACTGCCGGTGGGAGCGTGTGAGCTCTCGTCACGGTTTGTGTTAGGTTTCTTGGGGTTCTTTCTCCTATGGCGTATGGGTTCGCCAAGAGCTTTGGCCCTCTCGATTGCGGCTTTCCGTCTCTGTGCTCCAGAAAGCCGTTGCAGTGACACCTTTTCGATTTTGGAGGTTAGGGTATCAGCCTCCAAATCGACGGTGGTTCCCTCCTCAGTTATGGTTTTTTCAGCCACATCTGATTTGGGTGATTTCAACAGGGCTTCTTCATCCCCGCTGGAAAGGTTAGGTAATATGTCTTCGTTATCCATATTGTTCCCACGAGTATGGGGGAAAGGGTTTCGACACGCACGGAGCCCCCTGCATACGTGAAGGGCTAAATACAACGGGGTGCGCCAGGTGCCCCGAGGTTGGTCGCTAGGGACCAGGTTGCCTCCTGGCCATGCATCCCTTCGGCGCGCACCGTACCTTGGGATTAGGGGGGTTTTTATAGTGGGGCCCCATCCACACAAACCAGGCGGTTAAGCCCAGTTCCCCGTGCCCCAGGTTGACACTACCCTGAGCGCCGAAGGCCACTCAGGGGTCGTTGCATCAAACACTGGTGGTTTACGGTATGCGAGTTGGTCTGCGACAGCTGTGCTGCTGACCAGTCATTCCCGTAAAGGGTCGTGGCCGTTCCCCTATCCGCCACCTGGGGACGCACCCGGTCGGCGCTCAACCGACATGGCAATTAAGCCATGCTCTCGGGCACGACTGTACATTGTTTTGTGAATATTTTGCATGGTGCCCAATATTCAGTGATATGCTGCTGTTATTGGTTGAAAAAAGCAAATGTCTGCAATGTGATTGGCTTATATGTTATAGTGTTGAATAGTCACTTGAATACCTTCTAGGAAGATATATCCACTGATATTTTTTTGATTGGTCAAGAAACGTCAGAATTCTGGATTTTCATTGGTAACTTTTTGACAGATGACAGGTGAATTGAATAGTCACGGCTATTCCATAAGTGTCACCAAGAACACTATACTAAGGACACGCAACTCCCGTTTCGAAGCGGACCGCTAAAAGCTGACAAGTAAGGCGGCCGTGGTGTACAATTATTCATTCATAAAACTCGTGAACTGTCAATGTCAAACATTTGAAATACACTCCATTGGATTAACAACCGTAAACTGACTTTTAACCGCGATTACAGGTTAATTTAGCTCACTTCCAACTCTCGAACGGCAGTACACGCTCAAGATTCGTATAGTGTAGGTTGCCTGGTAACTGTGTGGTAGTTCTGAATACCCCCACTACGTTACGTCACGCGGAAGGCGATTTGTAACGCGTGCCTAGTGTCTAGTATACGGCTCTACAGTTTTGTACAGGTTCTTTAGTGTAATTTTTCGATTTTCTTGTGATTTGAGTTAATTGTTGAACTAGACCGAATACCGACGCACTACGTACAAGTATTGCTTTGTGATTACAGTGCAGTGTGCTTCCCTGGACAATAATACCGGGTGGCCATAAATATCTGAGATCCCGGTAGCCATGGAATTAGCTACTTATAAATGTTGGTTAGCATTATATTTCAATTACTATAAGTATTGGTACCTATGTAATGTAATAAAATGCAATAAGAGGAGGGGAATGTGCCCCGGATTCTGCAGTTTAGCCTACGACTCGATTATAAAAGTCTCCTGTTCTAACTTCATTACTCATCGCAATCTGTAATAATTTTTGACAGATAGGAATTTTAGTTGTGATGACATTAATGACATTTAGTTTAGTTGGAGTCATCACTTTAATAAAGCGGTGTTGATTCCAAAGGTAATGTGATATCAGATATTTATGGCCACCCGGTATTAAGTAGTAAGTCGAGAGATTTATATACCTACCTACCTGTTTGTAGAAAACATTTTGTTTTAGTTTGGCTGAAATATGGTAGGCAATAACTGCGCCGTGGCTATTTGTAAAAACTCGTCAGGTAAAGCTAAAGCAGCCCAAGAAAGTATTTTATTTTTTCGCTTTCCGAAAGAGTCAATAATTCGAAAACAGTGGATACAAAGGTGCCACCGAAAAGACAAATTCAATGCAGAAAACAGTCGAATTTGTAGCCAACATTTTACGAGAGAAGATTATGAAGATGATTTGAAGGCACGTTGGTTGAACATCGACCCGAGAAGACTACAAAGCTCAGGTAGGTAAAGTGTAATTAAACTTTCGTAAAAATACAAATATTTTATCGGTGTTGCTACCACGGATTTTCCGTGCCGCTGTGTCAGGGTACTTCGGTCTGCAAACCGCTGTTAGTCTGCAATTTCTAGGACCACTGCTTTGAAACAAATGGACGGAAGTTCCAAGACATCTTTCTAAACTGTTTATAATCATTACAAAAGTACTAAAGAATTATGGAAACATTGTATTTGTTTCTTCTTAAGTATACTTATCTACTAGAATTCTAAACAAGATTAATATTGCTAATTGTCATTTTCAGCGGTCCCATCTTTAAATTTATTGCCAGCATCAGATACCTCATCAAACACCCCAGTGCATTCTAACACATCTCGAAACACGCGTGCACTTGTTAAAAAACGGAAGGAAATAGTAACGACTCTTCTGGTTAACGAAGCTCAAATGGAAGAGAAACTTTTGGGAATTTTGTCATCGACAAGTCAAGAAAGTGACTTGGATATTTTAAATAGGCACTGTGATACTATCACTAAAGAAAACAATTCTTTGAAGAAAAGTTTGGAGGAAGCACAAAATAAAATATCAGAATTAAAAAATAGAGTATTTGAACTGGAAACCAAAATTAAAGATCAAACGCATAATAAGGATATTTACTCTCACCACAAAATTGACTGAAGTTTTCTCCAATTTTTTAACTCCGAATCAAGTAAGGGTTGTATTGAAGAAACAAACCAAGGCAAGATGGAACTCAGAAGAAATAGCAAGAGCGTTCACAATACGATATTTCAGTCAACGCTGCTACAGATATTTGCGTGAAACTTTGAAGTACCCATTACCTGGCCTGTCAACTCTCCAAAGCTGGGCATCTAATTTACATTTAAGAAACGGCCTGCTAAAAGATGTATTCAAGATTATGGATACCTCGGGTAAACTGAAGACAGACTTGCAAAGACTGACGGTGGTTTTGTTTGATGAAATTAAAGTTGCGTCAACATATGAATACGACCAGAAAGCTGACGATATTATTGGCCCTCACACATATATGCAGGTTGTAATGGCCAGAGGTCTTTTCGATAATTGGAAGCAACCTGTGTATATCGGATTTGACATGAAAATGACAAAGAAGCTTCTTGATGAAGTTTTTACTGCACTGCATACTATTAAGTATAACGTGGTGGCGTGTGTATCAGACTGTGGAGGAGGAAATCAAGGCTTATGGACCGAACTGGGGGTCTCTATCGACCATACTTCCTACAGCCATCCCTTTACGCAAGAAGATATCTACTTTTTCCCTGATGCTCCTCATCTTCTGAAGCTAACCAGAAATTGGTTAATCGACACTGGATTTACTTTGAGTGATGGAAGAATCATTTGTAAAAAACCTCTTGAAGAACTTATAACCGCCACAGATACCGAAATCAGTTCTTGCCATAAATTGCAAGATAATCACCTTACCTGTAAAAGAACTCAAAGGCAAAATGTTCGGTTGGCTGCGCAATTGTTATCAAATACAACGGCAACTGCACTTAAAAGATATGTTTTGTGCAATAAACGGCAAGCAGAAGATCTTGGTGATTTTATAAATATGATCAGTACATGGTTTGATATTATGAATGCGTATACACCAATGGCTAAAATTCCGAATAAACAACCTTATGGAAAAAGATTGGAAGAGCAAATCGAAACACTAAATCAAGTCAAAGAAACATTCAGTGGACTACGTTGTATAGGAAAAAATTCCTTGCAGGTGTTCCAAAAAGGAATTATTATTTCCTGCTTATCTATGCAAGCACTGCATACCAAATTAGTTGAAAAGTACAAAATTTCTTACATTTTGACGCATAGGTTAAATCAAGATTCTCTGGAAATAGTATATTTTACAACAAGAGATGAAAGTGAGGTTTTTTTGGTGAGGTGAGATTGCTCACGAGCGTAGCGAGTTAGCAATCTCACCGAACCAAAAAAGCCTCACTTTCATCTCGAGTAGTAAATGTAATTTTTTCTACTGATATCATTTAACTTTGCCATAAACGTGGAAATACCACTATTATAATAATTATTATTGACAGGATTGTTATTTAGAGTGCTGAGTTCT
This sequence comes from Agriotes lineatus, assembly GCA_940337035.1. Lineage (NCBI taxonomy): Eukaryota > Metazoa > Arthropoda > Insecta > Coleoptera > Elateridae > Agriotes > Agriotes lineatus. Next base: position 209,718 of record CALNHX010000747.1, on the reverse strand, counting down.
GTGGTACTTGTTGAGGGTAAGTTTTTTGTTGTAGATGTTGTTGCTACAGGCAGATTTGAAAGTCTGTTGTCGAAGTCAAATGTTTGATCATCAAAGCAAATTGTAGTTTCAAGTATATTTGCAGATTCTGACGTATTTTCAATAGATTGGAATATTTTCTGTCCTCGTTTTATTTGATTATTTATTGAGTCTTCAATATATTGTTCTGCCACTGCGCTCGATTTCCAACCTCCATGTTGTTTTACTTCTGTCAGATTGGTTCCAGTATCCGCAAGAACAGTGGCAGAAGACCGTCGTAATGAATGGCCTGTATACAATTGGAGATCCCGCAAATTAAGAAATGTGGCAATTTGCTTTGGAACATTTCTAAATTTATTGATTCCTATTACTTGTCTTGTGCATCTGCCATTTTGATAATTGAGAAAGAATCGGAGTGTTGTACTGTTTACTCCTGACGGGCGTAGATTAATTTACTTCTTACAAATATTGTAGTAAGTACCAACAATTATGAAGGAACGTGGGGTGTGGGTTTTCGTGTTAGGGATAGTCACAAGTAAGGTTTTTTCCAAATCATGAACATTATTCACTTCTAAATCTCGTAATTCATGAGAACGACAAGCGCCAGCAATGCCAAAAATTAATGCTATTTATAATGAACAAAATGTATTTCCACATCGGGAACATTAAATGTGATACCAAATTACCTTCGTAAACAAGAATTTATCGTCAGGTGCATCATGGATAAATGCTTGAATTTGTTGTGATGTTAACACGTTAGCTTTTTTGCTTCTGAACCCCGTCGAGTTTCGCTTTAAATATGCTTTGAGTTTAGCGTATTTCGAAATATCCACATTATGCTTGATGTTAATGGTATTGCGTAGCATGGAATAATACTCCAAACTGTAGATGGCTTTACATCGTTAGATATTTTTCCAATATAAGCCAGAAGAACGTTTTCCGAAAATGAGTTTATCTGGTTGTCATTTCTCCAATCCATGAACTTTTTATATACAAATCCATACCTTGCTCTGGATTTTTCGGGTAAGATATTATTAGAAGCGGACTTTGCCGCTTCAATAATGCCCGGCGGTGTGCCTGGTACACTTATGTCAGTTTCAGAATCCATATCATTCGATTTGCATCGACTTTAAATTCAATTCGAAGCGAAGTGTCAAGACAAGTTTAGTGGTTTCCATAGTAACGTATTGTTGCCTTTTCATAGAAGATGATACTTTTCAAGTGAAATGGGTCAATATGTCATCATTTTATTTTAGTTTTTTAAACAGTTTCAGGCTCACTTTAGGTTTGTACATAAAATATTTCATTGAAATGTAATTAAATGATAAGAAAGTTCACGCAAATTTAGTGGGTTTAGTGTTTTAATCAAGAAAATCATAAATTTGAAATTCTCATTTTCATCTCTAGAGGTGAAAATATTTTTATCTCTAGAATGAAAAAAAGTCACTTTCATATAGGATAAACCGTGGCAATTTTCACATATATCAGTAGAAAAACTTTTTTTCGCAGGTAGGCATTTTTGTACTATCGTGTATAATTCTAACGGTTCATTCAAAATTATTTTCCTCTTGTAGATAAGAACTAGAGGTGGTTTACACGATCATCCATCCCCACTTGATGCTATTTACAGAGTTAGAATGATACCCTTGGGAAAAATTTTTTCAGTCGAACACCAATTTCCAACATCATGAGAGCTTAGACTCCGAGCAATATGTTGTCGCTAGTGCTTTTCAGCAAGCTAAAATTACTAAACTGCAGCTGCCCGAAGCACCCCTGACATCAACAGAAAATAATGAATTTTCTGATACCGAAAGCGTTTCCTCAAGTACTGAAACTTCAACAAATGCCTCAATAGCAACTACTTCAAAGAAATCAGAAGAGGACGGTCTAACTTATATTGCTGGGTATCTTGCAAGAAAACACCAAATGGAGTTTCCGCACTTGGGATGTTACACCTATAAAAACGATCCCATAAATATGCATTCATACAGTATGCCGTCATGGGTGCAGAGTTTGTCATTTGGTGGTCTCACTCAGCCTTCAAATTCTTGGTTAGAATCGGTTAAAATGCTAGAGAAACGTTTTATAAGGCTCCATAAGAATTCTTTTAAATTTAAGAATAACATAATTAGAAGAACTGCGACAATTTTAGCAAAATCAGTTCCGGGGATAGATAAAACTTTAATTCACTCTTTTACTCGACAAAGAGTCTTCATGCGAATGAAATTTTTGATGTTGCAGAAAAATAAAGATTGGCCTAAAAGAAAAGCTACTGAAGACTGCGACGACATGAGAAGAAAGACTCTCAAGAAATTTAAAAAAATTATAGAATAATTTAGTAGGTATAATAATACATATACAAATAACTAAGCCTACTATTTTTATTTTGTGTTCTTTATTAATAGATTATATTATGTAAGCAAGTCGTTGCATTACTACTATATTAAATTTAAAATGTTAAGCCTTATTACCTAAATTTCGTAATTTAATTTAAAAGATCCTACGCACGTGAATGGAGTATAATTTAAATCAAACAAGCTCATGTAACTTACTATCTGGCCCGCGTCAACACATTTTAAAAACCAGAATCACCCAAGTCATTTAACGATTGAAAGGAAAACTGATTTTGAGGAGTTTATTGTGCGTAAATGTCGTAGGAATATTTAAACTCCCGCTCCGCTCATTCTTCCGAGTGACGCGTCGCATGCAGCGCGCTAATTGGTCGAAACTTACCAGGCAACCTACACTATACGAATCATGGTACACGCTGTCGACAGCGCCGCGACGGCTATCCCCGACATAAGGGCCGCTTTTATATACAGCCGTCATAGGAAGTTGCATCTCCTTAGTATAGTCTTCTTGAGTGTCACTTTCATTGTTGTAAAATGTTCTTCTGACAATTGCCAACGCGTCTGATTTTTGGCGCCATCAGGTGGTGAAATAGAGCACCTAAATGTGGCTCTGGTTGTTGTCTTTACTAAAGATATTTTTTAGGATAATTTAAGCCTGCTCGATCTTGAATTTTAACTGTTAAATGTGCAGGTAATTCGACATCTTCGTTTTCAGTTATGCTTGATGTAGTAGCAAATGTTGCAGAACTAGTGAAGTTAAATGTGCAATTTTTGAGGAAGGCAAAGTCTTCATAATACCACAGCGTAAAGACGGTTTTCCACCAAGCCGACAAAACTAGGACTAAACAGAAACTCTGTTTATTTCGACAAAACTGCGACTTGAGTTTCGAAAAACAGAAACATTTCGAAAACTTTGAGTCGGCGGCGACTGTTTTCGTCGACAACTGAAAGTCCCGTCCCTTGGCGGAAAGATCAAAAGGTTTCTGTGTTGCGTCTTGGTTTTTGCAAACAGAGTTCGCTTGGTGGAAACGGCGCGGCGCAGTTTCGTTTTGTACATTCAACCTGTGCGTTCCATCTACTCCAGTGTATAAAGTATTTAGATTATAAATACCTAACTAGGCAAAGAATTTTACTTTAAACAGGAACTGATCTAAAAGTTTTGCGTTGTAGAATATAAGTGGAAAAAAACAATGGACTGTTGATGAATGTAGCCATTTGATTGAAGTTTATCGTGAGCATCCCAACTTATGGAATTCTTCACATATAGAATATAAAAACAGAATTAAAAACTATGATTCTTTAAAAGAAACAGCTGCAATGTTTGGAACGAAGTGTGAAGAAGTCGAAAGAAAAATAAAAAACATATACCTACGAGAAAGACGAAATTATAATCAATTAAAGAAGTCTGGAGCTGGGCACACATTTAAGGCTAAATGGTTTGGGTATGCCGCCATGTGTTTTTTACATGATAAAAACAAACCTATTAAAGGTAGCCAACGTGGGTTGGACTTTGAGGTAAGTTCCAGCACTTCTATTTTATGTGTTGTATAGTATACAGTACCGAGCGCAAGTCAAGGCTGAAATAAAATTTTTATGCTTGAGAAAAGAGAAGCTTATTAAAAAATAAGGCTTTTATTTATAAAAAAAAATCCATTTACATGGTTTGAAGCTATATACTATACTGTATACTGTAACTATTAAGTACTGTTAATATAATATTAAGCATATTTCGATTGCCAGGGAACTTGACCCATTTCTGATATGAAATATCCACTATACTCATCCCGCACTTCTTTGGCATCCTGTGATGGTTTTCTTGCTACATTTTTAAGGGGCAGCATTGACTGAAGTGATTCCGAATCGTTTCTCCATTGTCCTACGATCACTGTTCCAGTATCTAAATCTTCCACATCAAATGAACCTGGTGCGGTGTATATATTTTTTGACTCTACATTTCTACGTAAATAATTGCGCAGAAAAACGCATGCCAGTACAACCTTTTCCGCCTTTTGTGGTTCCAGTAGCATAGGCTTACGAAGGACTCGGAAAACAGATGACAATATCCCAAATACGTTTTCGACAATTCTTCTCGCTCTGCTTAGGCGATAATTAAAAATCTGTTGTCTTGATCCACGATCTTGATGCCCTGCGAACGGTTTCAGTATATGAGACGCTAATGGGAAAGCATCGTCCGCCACTAAAACGTACGGCACTTTTTTTCGCGTCCAGGTAGTTGTGATTTTTTAGGCAAATTAAGCATTGATTTATCCAATGCCTTTGCAAATCCAGTGCTTTTAAAAACTCCTCTATCTGATATCCGGCCTTGACAACCGACATAGACATAAGTAAAAGTGTAGTTAGCATCAACTATGGCAAATAAGACAATACTAAATGTTCCCTTATAGTTGAAGAATTCACTTCCACTAAACTTTGGAGATTGTATTACAATATGTTTGCCATCCATACTACCCAAGCACATTGGGAAATTCCAAATGTTATTAAAATACTTTCCAATATTTTCCCACCCTTCACAACTTGTAGGAACCTAAAAAGACAATATTATTATTAATATGCCTGAATCTGTTGAACATAATATTAACATTAAACGTATTATTTTAGGATAGCGATTCATCAAACAGTGATGTGGATGTGAGCGAGAGTCAAACAAGTCAAACGGAAAATGAAACTGCGGAAATCCAACAAGAAAGTCAGGAACCTATGGAGGGGCCCTTAGAGCAGTATACAGAGTCGCCTCAGTCCACGCAGTCAGAAAAAGCTGAACAGATTAATAATCCATCACAAATAAATATCTCCAATACAGAGAAAGAATCTGGCAAACAACATTTATTTTCTACTCCAACAGTTAAAAAAAGATCCAAACCCACAGGTTCTGCTAATACTAACAATGTTACCGAAGAGGCTTTCAGCATGATGAAAGCCGTATTCCGAAGACACGGAAGGAACAGCAAGGACGTGACGAATACTTAATGTTTGGTGAGGTGGTTGGCCATAAAATACGAAATTTGAAAACTGATTTTCCAAGAGCTACTGTACAACACATGATAAACACGATATTACATGATGCCCAAATTGGAAAATACGATTTTCCTCAACATTTATCTGTTGTGCCTATCCCACCACTAACTTATGGCTATAACGCCTATAACACATCATCGCCTTATTCTCATAGCGCGCCGTCACCTTTTAGTAACAGCGCACCATCACCTCATTGTCCTACTACTGAAATGAGTACTGTTGATCAAGCGACAACAACCGCTGATATCTTGAAGTGGGCTATTAACACATGTGAAATAGATGAAGAAAATCGCTAAATGACATATAGTATACAGGATATACAGGGTGTTTTTTAAAATTGTGAATTGAAGTTAGCTGTGAAATTTGTTTGCATGTAAATTATTATGTGCCACTAGCTTGTTATTGGTATTGCATTATCCATAGTTGTCATTCATTAATTGTCAAATTAAAGAGGTTATGTTATTTTCTCGTCTACTACAGGGCGTCAAACGAGAACTTTTGAGTCTAGGATCCGCGGCAGGGCCGTAGCCAGAGTGGCCAGAAGGGCCAAGAAATGTCCAGGAAGGGCAAGTGCTAAAACTGGCCCTTCTGGAACATCACTCTGGCTACGGCCCTGCCGCGGATCCTAGACTCAAAAGTTCTCGTTTGACGCCCTGTAGTAGACGAGAAAATAACATAACCTCTTTAATTTGACAATTAATGAATGACAACTGTGGATAATGCAATACCAATAACAAGCTAGTGGCACATAAAAATTTACATGCAAACAAATTTCACAGCTAACTGCAATTCACAATTTTAAAAAACACCCGGTATTAAGATTGATTATTTCCTTCATATCCATAATAATGCGTAATCACTATGGTTTCTGTCAGTTTAACAATGACAAAAATTCAAACGTCAAAATTTAACCACGGTTAAATATGTGTCAAAATTTAATCGCTTGTGCATAATTTTAACATGATTATTAAAGGTGCTTCACCAACCGAATTTTATCTATTTATTCAGGAAATAATCATGCCGAACATCCCGCGTGCATGTAAACTAGCCTGAATAAATTTTGACGATTTTCTGTCGGAATGTCTTGCTCCGAAGAAATATATCTCATAAATTTTCCGCCCCAAAATCCCTCGTGCTACGCACTCGAGATTCTTGTTGAGCGGCAAATTTACTTGACAAATTTCTTAGCAAAATATTCTGACAGAAAAAGTCAAAATTTCATCGGCTATTTTAATGCACTTGGGATATTACTGTTGAGAAAATTAATTACTTTTCAGTTTATGTTCAATTTTTGCAAAAATAAAGTTTGATTTTTTTATTGAAAATGTTTATGTACTTACCTTAACACAATCCTGTAGAATCTCACAAAGAGCATCACATACTTCTGGCACAATTCGTGATATTGAAGAATTGGATACTTTAAATAAGTACATTAAACTTTGAAAACTATCACCGGTAGCTAGAAATCTTAAAGTTATGGCCAAACGATCCTGTACCGAAATAGCATCTCTATAAATCGTATTTTGTTTGCCAATTTTTGGACCCAGCAGATTTATAAGGTTTTCAAATTCCGTACTAGACATTCTGACGAAATTATGAACCGAAGATCGCAATTCTCCGTGCATTGCCCTGTCGTCATTTTTTAAATCGGACATTATTTCCTCCGTTCCATAATTTCGTCGACGTTTTAAGAACGACCTCATCCAGTACCTTCGCTTCCTCCTTTTTTTCTTTTGAGATTCGATTATTATTAAAAAACCACAACTGAGCATGAACAAGTCGTCGAATGTGGACGACATGATTCTACTGTCTGTCTAGTGGAAATGGTTCAAAACAAAAACACAACCGTAACTTATTTTCAGTCGGTTTGGTGGAATTAGAGTTTTGGTTTTGCTTCCAAAACTTAAAACTTGTTTCTGTTTTTGGAAACAAAACTCGGTCACAAGTGAGTCGATTTGGTGGAAATCCACCTTAATAGCTGACGAAGAGCATGCTCAGCAATTCGAGTATGTGTTGCGTCATTTGAACTAACTTCCTATCGCATGTGTGTTTTGATGTGGGTCGGGTAAATACCCAGTGGGTAAGGTATTTATAAATGGGTATTTACCCCTGCCTCGGGTAAATACCTAAAAAGTGGGTATTTATCAAACTTGTAATATTTAAAACGCTAAACTAAATTTTACTCGCATAATAATGTTATCTTAATAAATCAACTACGTACAGCGTGAGTACTAAAAAGTGGGGAAAGAGCGGGAAATTTTGAATTGAATAGTAATTTTTTGCTTTTGTTTCTCGCAGGTGTATCACTCCAGCTTTCTGGTTACATGTCAGTGGTGGCACTGTAAATCTATGTCAAATTCCAGGTTAGCAGGTTAGTTTTTGCGTCAGTTTTAACACAAACTGACACAAAACCTAACCTGCTAACCTCGAATTTGACATATTATCCATTTACTTGACATCCGCCATGTCGAACGTACAGTATGTTGGCACCACTGCTATTTCTCACATTTTAACAATTAAATTAATCGATAGTCTAATAAGAAACACATTATTTTGGGGGTATAGCCAAGACATTTTTTTTAAATTTGGCACTGACAGTGCGGATGTCAAGTAAATGGATAATAGATTTACAGTGCCACCAATGACATGTAAACAGAAAGTTGGGGTGATACACCTGTGAGACACATAAAAGCAAAAAATTACTAGGATTTCATTAAAAATTTCCCGCTCTTTCCCCACCTTTCAGTACTCACACTGTATATATAAATGCACTGGAATATTTTATGTAAAATAACAATTTAAATTTAACACTGAATAAGCAGTCACCCAGGTAGATTAATAGTTTATCTGGAAGAAACATTGGCTGCGGAAGTTTATGGAAATAAACAATAAGTAATAAATTGCACCTGTCAGAATTTACAAAAAAAAATTGTGATTGCTCTGACTCCGGAGATTGGGATTATTTATATTGTTTGTATATTATTTGCCAACATGTTTCCATTTTTGAAAAATGAACTTAACATTAACCTGGAGAACATTAATAATAATACTTACTTATATACATATTAAGAAACAATAATAATAATAATTTTATTCATCCAATCGACCATTTACATAGTATAGGATATGTCAAGGTCATACAATTTAAAAATTCAATTAAAATAAAACATTAACATACATCACATACAACAAAATATATACATATATCACAGTCAATAGAACCATCACAACCGGTACGCGACATTTGGGCGCCGCCGTTTTGGCCCCGCCCTTTGGCCGCCGCCGTTTGGGCGCCATACTTTTGACCGCCGGAGGTTTGGGCGCCAGTAGTATACATTTTTAAATAGTTTGAAACTTCTAATAATGTTGCTTAATTATTTGTAATAATTTCACATAATGTCTTCTTGTAATTGTGGTAGATTATATTGTAGTTCTACTTTTTATTATGTGACTATATGTATACTACTTAAGTAACTGTAACCTGATTTTACTTGTTATATGATAAATAATTTCTATGACGATGATATTTGTTTTAATTTTCTGGAATGGTTTAACATTATAAATGCAAAGTTTTCAACAAAAACGAGTGGTGGATTATATGATAGTTCTATTTTTTATTATGTGACTATATGTATACTGCTTAAGTAACTGTAACCTGATTTTACTTTTAATATAATAAATAATTTCTATGACGATGATATTTGTTTTAATTTTCTGGAATGGTTTAAGATTATAAATGCAAAAGTTTTCAACAAAAACTAGTGGTGGATTATATGATAGTTCTATTTTTACTTCCTTTTACTATAAAGGAAGTATTGGATTCACCCCAAAAATTCGAAATTGAGTTTTCAACGGATCTTCACGTTTTAGAGTCCCCTGATCCCAAAAAACATATTTTTTTTCATTGGTCTGTGTGTCTGTCTGTCTGTGTGTCTGTCTGTGTGTCTGTCTGTCTGTGTGTCTGTCTGTGAACAGAATATCTCAAAAACGAAAAGAGGTATGGCGTTGAAACTTCATATATAAGTTTTGTGTACTATGTAGATGAGACAGCAAGCTTTTGAAGAAAATCTCATAACCGGAAGTAGGTGTTTACTCTTGTGATTTTTCAGTTTTTTTCGATTTTTTCAAAAACGGCTCTAACGATTTTTTTTAAACTTTACATTTTTCTTACATTTTTAATGTGTATTGATGTGAGATAGGTGATTTTCCAGTTGAATACTTCTAAAGTGGGTTTCTTTTGTTTTTTTTTTCTATTTTTTTTATTAACTCCTATTTTAAATAAAACACCCGATATATTATTACATTTTTGAATTAACCTTAAAATTCTAGAGAAAATTTGTCTCTTCAACTAACACTCGGTTTTGTACCGTTTTTGTAGAATTTGTAATTTTTGAAAATTTTTAACAAATGGTTAAAAATTAAAAATGAAATTTTTGACTAATTATAAGATCACTGTAAAAGGAAGTTGTGTGAGTGTATCACACCAGATTTTTTATTATGTGACTATATGTATACTACTTAAGTAACTGTAACCTGATTTTACTTGTTATATAATAAATAATTACTATCACGATGACATTTGTTTTAATTTTCTGGAATGGTTTAAGATTATAAATGCAGAAGTTTTCATTTTTACCTAAGCCGTAAGTTGATTGTGTTACATTTTGTGGAGTAATTGTAAATTTACTTAAATAGATACATCTATATCAAATCTATTACACCGTGAACAATGTCATTTGAAATTGCTTGCAAAAAATCATATTTATGATAAATAACAATGCTAAGGAATAGTAACATTTATTTATTAATAGTGTTTTAACATTTTTATAAAAATGTTTATCGTTACCTTCTCTAACTGACTTTGGGATTTTGTTGTACACTTTAATCGCTAGACATTTTGGACTATGTTCATATTACAAGATTGTGAATAGGGATTTCAAGTAAATTATTTCGAGTGTTATATGAATGATTAGAGTTTAATAAAGACCAGTTCTTTCCCTCTGATCTAGCATATTTCAGCAATTCATAGATTAAAACAGATGGCAATGTTAAAATTTTCAGTTGCACAAAAAGTGCTTTACAACTAGTACTTTTGCTAGCACTTACTATATTTCTGATTGCCCTTTTCTGCAATTTAAAGACACGAACACTTTGGGAGGAGATACCCCATGCAATGAGTCCATAGGACATTACTGAATGGAAATAAGCGTAGTAGAAGGAAAGTAATACTGGTCGGTCTACTAAGTCTCGTAATTGATACAAACAGCAGCATATAGGAGCAACCCTTCCACATACTGATTCGACGTGATTGTCCCACGATCAATTTTCTTGGATGTGAAGTCCAAGAAATTTTGTCGTATTCATTTGTTTAATTGATACATGTAAACTTTTTATTAATACACTATTTTCATATTTTAAATTAAATCTTAATAAGGCAAAGGAAATAACAAAATTATATAAACAACGTTATATACCGGTGGGACCATAATTATGTATAACAGCAATGAGATGGCATGAACAAAAGAACATAGTACTTGAGTAAGAAAAAGATAACCGTTCAAAAAAGTTATTTTAGTAGGCATATTTAGTTGACATATGCCATAATTAAAATGAGCATCAAGTCTACTCAAATATTTGTTTCTATGTTCATCTATTTCTTCAACAAGCATTGAATGCTGTTTTTATTCATGCTATCTTATTGCTGTTATATATGTGTTGCCTAAAATTGTACGGAGTTGGAAAAGGTTCAAATACTACGGGTGTCTTAAAATCAATTACATCTAGTATGCTTTAAATTTCCCATAATGCAATCTAAAATTTTACTTGAAATTGGGAAGACTGTAAGTCTATGTCAAATTTGAGTTAAGTAGGTTAGGTTTTGCATTCGTCTGTGTCAAAACTGATGCAAAACCTAACCTACTAACCTCGAATTTGACATAGACTTACAGTCTTGCCAATTTCAGGTAAAATTTTAGATTCATTATGGGAAATTCAAAGCATACTAGATGTAATTCATTTTAAGACACCCGGTATTTGCCATAAGAGTAACCGAAATAGAAAATGCAATAATTACTTTGGTAGCTAGGCAACAAGTAGGTGCAATAGCTACTGGTTGCCCAGCTACCAAAGTAAATATTTTTCTATTTCGGTTACTCTTATGGCAAATTTGAACCTTTTCCAACTCATGGAATTACCATGTTCCGTACAATTTTAGGCAACCTGTATAATTATGGCCCCATCGGTATTTTGGACTGTTTTTTTATTCTACATTTTTATAAAATTCGAATAGGGCACCTTCACTTACCAATCAATTATACTGGTTAGATTAGCTTTATAATATTTGTAAATGAGGCTATAAATACCCGTTTAAATACCCATTTTGGGTATTTACCCGGGTAATTACCCCTGGTATTTACCCCTAAAAATAAATACCCGGGTAATTTACATCACTACATGTGTGAAATCATTGCCTCCACTACATCCGAACTAACTAAACCTGTTAATACATAGTAAAAACCAGCTTCTTGAAGTAAAAATGTGATGTATAATGATATACTTTTAGCAGTCAATTTCAAGACGTGAGCCTTTCATTGGATAAACCTTGCAAACCAACAGATGCAGAAGAATTTTGCATAGCATCGCTATAGTTCTGAAGTACTGAAGTATTACGTCCAATCAATAGTCTTTCGTCAGAAACATGAACCAACGGTGCAGTGCTGCTATCTAATTTTTGCAGATATTGTTCTGTTACACACATTATGAAGCTGGAAAAAGTCGTATATGCTTTTTAAACATTTCACAGTACTGGTGACATTTTGAAATTCAATTTGTCCTGATTCTTTTAAAAACTGTAAAGAGGCAGTGGCGGTGAGTGAAAAAACATGAACAGCATTTAAATATAAATTTTTTCAAAATCTGATAAGTATAAATTCTTTTTCGTTAAGTGTCGTACAGGCTTAAAAGGTAGTCCATTTTGCAGATCATGTAAGGTTTTTAAATATGAAGCAGAGATTCCACCATCAGCACATACGATATATCAATATTGTGCGTTCTTTATTATGTGGCAATCACGGCCTGCTGAATTGTGTGACAAATGTCACTTTATACGGCCTGGGCATTTTTTTGGAATCCATTGTTGTTTTCATTTCTGAGAAAACGCTAATTTTGGCTGTTTGGCGCCACATACCCACGATGACTACAGTCACTTTATATACACTAACGTTAACAGTCTGGCCATATATGGTCACGATTCCCATTGGTGCCGCCATTTTATGTCTTGCGTCATTTTGACAATAAGATTTAAATGTCAAAAATGTCAGTCACATTTACTCAAATAAAATAAGTTGACATTCAATCAACAAAAATCGTTTAAAATGCGAGTACATAGTTAAAAACTGATCATAATTTTTAGAAACAAATAGAACTATAATTTATTAACGGTAAGCTGACAAGGTTTAAAGAAATTTATCAATTTCAAAATTTTTCTTCAGATATGAGGTATTGCTGTGCAGTGTGCAGTCAGATGCAAAAGCAAATCTGAAAACTGTGTGCTAACGGAAGCTTTCCTTAGGAATAGGGACAGACGGAACTTATGGACAAAAAAATTAATGGAGAAAATTGGTACCCGAATGGAAATTCAAGAATTTGTAAAAAGCATTTTGCAGATTGTATGTGTGAAAAAGCACGAGTTGGTGGCAAAAAAGACTTAAGGATAATGCTGTTCTAACATTATTTACTTTCTTATCGTCTGCTTCGGAGCCTACAGCCATTGAAAATACCAATGTCTTTATAAACAAGTGGTCAAATTTTAAAATTACATTAACCGTCCAAAGAACTGATTTTATCGACGTTTAAATTTTAGGTATGGAGTCTCGTGCATTTGAATGCAAAAATTGGTCTGAACATGGTATTAAGGTGAAAAGCTTCCCAAGAAATAAAAAAGCGGGGCTTGTGGTCAAACAGGTTAATCGAGCATATTAGAATAACATAAAAGGTCAGAATAGAATCTAAATGTAAAAGCATTTTATATAAATAACATGCATATTGTTGATGCAACACATATTGCAACTTTTAATCAATTAGAAAAGTTTATTAAATCCAAAGTTATCGGTGTTCGTTTAAGAATAGCTGAAACGAAAACGAAAAAGCAAAATACACAACAAAGCAAATACAGTTGTACTTCTGTGGCAATGCACAATGTAGGCTATATAAATTAAGTGGGAAGTTATGAAAAGTAATTTTAAGCGCATTAGACTGTATACTCACTGTTTTAGTAGTTTTGGGATCACTTTAAGGTCTTATTATTATGTATGTGAGCACTAACTGTAAATAAAATTTGTAATATTGATACGACATTGTTTGTTTTACATTTAGTCATATATTTACTTATACTAAGCATTTATTTAATAAAACTATTTTCCAACACCAACCCCGCCACTGCTTTTGACCCGCCACTGGAGGCGGCCATATTCTGCCTTATGTCATAAGTGACATTTCATATGGCCAGACTGTTGTATATAAAGGGACTGTAACGATGACATTTAAATGACAACGGCTGTCAAGACTAATTCGTGTTTAGAAATTATTTTTTCTACTCCTTTATTAGTAAATTGCTCATTAAGCACTGTTTACTTGATTAGTAAATTCGTTGTTACAAACAGTGTTACGTAATGACTAACACGTAATTTTTTTTATTACGTTACAGTTAGCTTCTGTTGTTTGTACGAAGCGGTGTAGGGATGTGACTGCAGCCGCCTAATTTTTAAGATGGTGTGACAGATAGTTTGACAGTTAATAAAATATATCTTTTTCGTTTAACGAAATGAGTGTGATCGTAGAAAAAGTATAGTACGCAACTCGAGCTATAGAGCAATTGCACGCTCGTGGAATTACACACGCGCCGCTACGCGGCTTGTGCGTAACTTTTCCAACTCGCGTGTAATATGCTTCCTACAGCTCTCGTTGTGTAATATACTATAACATTCCTGACCTCATTTGAGTGGGGGAAGTCGTACATTTCAGCCCGCTACTTCCCGCACTCACTTCCCGCTCAAGTGCGGGAAGTACATTCTCGACCGCTGAGTAGGTAGGGACACTGGGAATCTCGTTGATCCATTCATGCGCGTCACAACCTGTCGTATCATAATATAATAATTTTTCCAATTATTGTTTAGAATAAAGTGGTTGCGAATAAAATAGTATACAAACCTCGACAGGAAGTTTCCTTAGTCTCGAGATAATAGCTGATTTCGACGCTTTGCGTCTCAATCAGCTAACTAATCTCTCGACAGTAATGAAACACTTCCCATCTCGGGCTATAATATACTATTTAAATGCAGTATCAGTAGAATAAGGACCTATTGTTTTGAATGTAATATAAATATGAATGGTGTAATCTATTTAGTGTCGTGTAAGTACCTTAGAGATCTATAGTTTTAATATTTTTCTTGAGAGGTGTGGAACTCCAAGAATTCGTAGTTGAAGACGGATTCATATTTTCAGGCAGGTATTTTTTTGATAGCTCACACATTTGCTCTAAAATAGCACATGATATGCAGATAATCATATTTATTACAAATTTGGAAGATGTTCCAGGTGGTAATAGTAATGAAGTATTTTATTCTGTGTGTTATTGCAAGGTTGTAAGTTTATGTGTAATTTATTGTAAAAAATTTAAAATTAAACATTTAAAAGTTATTTGTTTTATTAGATATCTATCTGTAAATGTAGTAATTAAAAATGTACTAGTCTTCGCCCAGAAGAAGTTACTCGGAAACACCTTTCTTGAAAGCTACAACTAACAATTCTTTCTCGTTGTTTATGGATACCTATTTAAATAAAAATAAAAAATAGAAATCGCTAAAAAGATACGTTGTTTGAAGCACCAGTACGATAATTTAAATTTAGCTTTCAGCCCATTTCCTTCGTAAAACTTAGTTGGAGGTAAGTTCATGATAAGATCTTCCCCAATTGGTGTATTTGCACGTTGTAGAACCGCTTTCTATTTTAACAATACCAAACGAAATCATAAGCAATAATAACTAATAAATTAATTAACAAATTATACTGTGAACATCAATAATGTAAATGAGAAAATACACGAAAAAACTAGCAGGAAACTGATCAAAAAACACAATAGAAAATCGAAGTAAAAAATACACGGGAGGGTTATATTATTGTTGTGAAATTGAAGCGTAGCAAAATTTAATCAAATATTTGCATTGTAGTCAACGTAGTAACTGTTTTATTTTTAATAAACTTTGAATAATTAACACTAATCCGCTTTAGCTTTAAAGTTAACATTTTAATAGCATATACTGAAGATCTGCAATTTGGGTTGGAGATATAAGTTCAGCTTGGGTTTCTTTTGAATGATTTTTGTAAGTGTTCTTGTTTTTAATTAATTTCAAAATTAGGTAAAATTTGCTAAAAAATGTACATAATGGTACTTCTAATTAATGTGATAAAAAATATGTATTATTTATAGTTACAGTTGATGTAGCGTTTTTAATCAAACAAGTATTTTTGTCAAGTACTTTTAGAGAATTTGCAATGAAATGGTTAATACACAAAGTAGAGTATTCATTAAGTTTAGAAATATCTGTAATACATGATTAAATATTATAAATAAAGGTAATTTAATTAGCTTTTATTATTAATTAACACGTTGGACAGTGGCTGACTTCATATAGGACTGTGTTGTGACACACTGCGACGCTTATCAGCGTTCTGCACAAGTAGGGGCAAAGAGGTAGATAACTGTAAGAGAGCTGTTTGGGGCAACTAACTCGAGTTTGTGTGACACTGATATGACTGTGTACGTACCAGTGGTGACAGTAACAACTAGATTACTATTATTTTATATAGAAAATTAGACGCCGTGCAGCGTTCAGTTATACTGGTAGATATAATTAAGGACGCTGCTCAGCGTTAGTGTCCTTCAACGTGTTAACAATACCACTCCTGAAATAGCTTTGAGCCATTTGGTACGAATCTGCATATCGCTTGGAAATTCAAAAAGTGGTTTGTTTGGGTTTCCACAGATAAACCACTTTCTAACCATTTTAAATAGCTTTAAAAGAATCTGTTTATATAAAAATTACTGACTCAAACTACGGGAATGTGAATTTGAGAATATAATGGGTTGAAATCTGACAAGTTTTCAAATCTATAGTCCATTTACTTGACATCTGCACTGTCAAACTGACATTATGTTGGCACCACGGCTATTTTTCACATTTTAACAATTAAAGCTGTGTTCGGAAAGGTACCTCTGACAGCTCTATTTCCTTGAAATCATTCGCAGAAAGAGATCGATAATAGCCATCGGCGCGGGTGGATGTGTGATGAATGAACGATTTCGAGGAAATAGAGCTGTCAGAGGTACCTTTCCGTACACAGTATAAATTACTGTACAGTCGAATAAAAAACACATTATATTTGAGGTATAGTCAAGAAATTTTTTTGAAATTTGACACTGACAGTCAGTGATGTAGTGGCAAATCTGCCAGTGGGGGAACGCTAAACTTCTGAGGGGTATGGAATATCCCCCAGGAAAAGGGGGGTCCGGGGGTCCTCGTCCGGAAAATTTTTAAAAGTATAGGTGCAAAAATATGCGTATTACGATGTTGCCAGTTTCGTAGCCTTAATATATAAATATCAAGCCTACAACTTTCTAATTGAAACTGTTTTTAATACTTTGCATATTCATAGCAAGTAGCAAGTCATGTTTGACGTGATATTTCTAAATAATAACATATACCACTAGCCTATATTTAAATGACACTGGAATGAATAACTATCAAATTGTTTGTGCTAATAAGAAAATGCCATAAATTCGTTCTTTATTTTTTTTAACTTAACAAAAAACCGCAGTTCCCCCGCGTTCCCCCTCGACTACACCCCTGCTGACAGTGCAGATGTCAAGTAAATGGACTATACCAAGGCGGTCTATATTATTCCAGGCCATGACATTGGGCCTATAAAGTGACCTTTGGAATGGCCTACCACAATCTGGCAACGTGGATTTGCCAACCTTAACATAAAATTACTAGTTTAGGACACTAAATAAACAATCTGTCAGTGGACTATCCCTGTCATTGTGATGCATGCCAGTTGAAAAAAATCTATAAAATCACTGCTATTTACATTGCAGTGTGTCACTTCACCGTAATATTCAACTTAAAAACAATTTCTAATGGGTAGGTACCTAATTTTCCATTAGAAGTAAACCGTTACTAATTTTGACTTCATCTAAAACAGTAATTTCTTCAAAATAACTTGCCTTGAAGCTAGTGATATTGCAGTCAGAACAAGTCTCTTCATATTATTCCCCTTTATATCTGCTCTTTTAAAGTGCTTTTCACACACAACACTAGGTAGCCTTTCCAATCCGCCAGTTCTCTAAATCCAAAATGTCTTTCTATTTTGTGCCACCGTTCCACTAGATGGAAACTTAAACACGCTAACATATGGAGCAACTGATGAAGCATAAGTTGACTTGCAGCTTGGTATGTAATAACACGTCAAAGGCATTTTTGGAACTTTCATGAACTGCCTTGTCAAAATGGTTTTTAATGTCAAATATATTTCAAACAAAAAAACTTAGTGTGTCTTGGAATGGCCTAGCACACAATCTAGCAACAGAGCCAGTGTCATGGCCTGGAATAATATAGACCGCCTTGACTATACCTATAGTCTGTTCACTAAACATAAAAACACAGTGGCCTTTGATTTCTGAAATTTCAAGAGTGTACTTCCAAAATTCATCTTTTCTCTAGGAATGTACTTACACAGTTACTAAAACAAATAGGTTAAGAGTGTGACATTTAACCCTTAAGAGTTAACGTGCTGTAGTGTAACAACAAGGTTAACGTCGGTCTCTGAGACCAACTTTTTCAAAAGTCCGGTGCTGTTACTGTAAATTTATTTTAATGAAAGAATGTAATAAATATGATTGTTTCATGTATAGTTAGTACAAAAATAACGCCTGACAGCATTGGTACCCTTTATTTGTATACGTTATAATAATTAGAAATTAACAACGAAAAAAATAACAGCCATTGAAAGAATGTCATTCAAATACTTGAAAATGTTTAATAAAATATATTTGATGCATAAATTTTGTAAAAGTAGGGTGTCTAAGAACAAAAAAAAAGTTTTTCTCATACAGACAAAGAAATAAGCGAAACATAATGAACTAAAGTTTCTGATGTTTCGAACAGGGGGATGTTTTTTCCATTTCGTTTTGCCATACTTGTCAGTAAAAGTAGGTTCCATGAAACTTCTTATGGGTTTGTTCGCATCAATATTTGTTGTAAAATCATCTACCATGTCTAACTCTTGTTCAGAATCTGTATCTTCTAGTTGTTCTTCAATTATATCTGCATCACACTAATCGTCCTCTACTTCGTCATCATACACTATTTCCAAATCAGAACCAACTTCATCATGTAGGCGTTCTACTTGCTCCAGTTCATAATTCATACTGACTATTGACCTAAACAAATTGTTTTCATATAAACTGAACAAAAACAGACAACACACCTTGAAATTACCGTTAACATTTTTTAACACTAAGGATAACGTACGGTGTACGAGACCGAATATGTTAATGACGTAAGCACGGAAAGTCCTATTTCAGATATAACCTAGTACACTGCACGCCATACACCTAACTTGAAGGAACTGAACGGGTCAGCGCTTTGAGTAAACGTTTTCAAAAGTTTTCGGATAAAATGGGGAACGTCGGACTCACAGACCGTATGTTAACTCTGAAAGGTTAATTAGCATCTGTCATAACTACTTTCAAGGATGTTAAACAAATACTGTGTTGAATAATAATGATGTAGCATTTATTAATAGGTATTTTTATTACTTTTTAAAAGTTCAGATAAGAATTTCCAAAATAATATCTACTTTGACACTGAAATGATGAGATTTATTGTCATTTTGTCTTTATGCAGGTGTGGAAACTTTTGCAAAATAAAATAGAGAATCCCTAGCTCAAAAATTTTATGTATATGCCAACTTAAAAAAATAAAATGTTTTTGTGTTTACTGAGTGGCCTATATTTAGCAGTATTTGTTTTTAATTTGAATATCGCGGTCAATTGTTTTGTGATCGCGGTAGGCCCTGATTGAAAGTTCAGAATAACATTAAGAGGTGGCGTCAAATGACATCTAGTCATGGCATGCTTTATAGAATCATGTTTTTATGGTGAATGTAATGGCTGTATTAGCGTAAGCTAACGTAAATATTAGTTGACTGTGGTCCTACTGTCCACGGCTCCATGGCAACTTAAATGGCTTCTACCACCCAGTACATACCACCCATTTCGAAAACATTAGTCCACCCTACAGCTTTGCTATACTCATTTCAAAAACGTCATACCTCCCTTACGGACCCTGTATAATCTAATAAATTAGTTCTTTAACTCTTTTTATACAATTTTAAGCAGTTATAGTAATAAGAGTAGCAGCCGCAACTCGTACAGACGAACTGATTAATTTGGAAGTAAAAGATATTAAAGAAGAATCAGGTTTTACCCTTCTCAAAATTCGAAATATGAAAAATAAGATGCCCAAATCTTTTACCATAGTGAACTGAAATAAATACAGCGTTCGTTTTCTTGAAATATTGAAAAAATATATCACAATTAGGAATAAAAATGCTCAACAAAGCCAAACTATATGAAATATGCAAAGGGGAAATGTATTAATCAGCCAGTGAGGAAGGACACGTTTTCCCATATTCCTTCAGTTATAGCGAAGTTCCTGGATCTTCCAAGCCAAGAATCTTACACGGGGCATACTTTTCGAAGAACATCTGCATATTCTTAACCTGAAGCGACACAGAGGGTGGAAGTCCTCAACAATAGCGGAAGGCTATGTTGCAGAGTCTATTCAAAATAAGCTTGAAGTCGCAAGGAAAATTGTAAGCAGTACTTCATCTTAGTCAACAGCTATTGCTTCTAATTTTGAAAAACTTAGCGACAGTGGTCACGTTAGCTCACTAAGCGATTGCATTAACGACGATGAATTATTGTATAAAGAAATTTCTGTTACTAGTGTTAATAATTCCATTGATATGTGTAATGGAAACAATGTTCCTGTTGTCAATATAAATAACTGTTCAAACTGCAAATTTACTATTACTGTAAATAAGTAGAAGTAGCTAAACTATCATTTGTTTCTCTTTTTGTTCAATAAAATATTACAGTATAAACATGTTTAAACATTTTTGTTTGTTTTATTATTACACTGCTCAACATTTGAATTGGTATACTTATATAACATACAGTAAAAGTAAACAACTCTTCTTAGACGTTTTGCATGACTTCCTACATGATCAGGGCTGTGTTTCGGAATGCAAACAAATGCCTATCAAATGACATTTGCGATTCAATTGTTGTTTGTTGTTATTATCTCTCATAAGTGCAGTTACTGAGCTCGCGGACGCTTATACTTTTATCAAGTTTTAAGGGAATTTTTGCGATTTTCTCGAGTAAGTTTTATTTCAGAGTGGTTGACTGCATTTTAGAGATGCCATTAAGGCGTTTAAGTATTGACGAGATGAGCCAAGGTATGGGAATGCTTATGACTGGTGAATCGCTAAGAACTGTTCTCTTTCAACTATTCAACTATTTCAATGTGATCAGAAGAGTTCGAATGCGTTTAATGATACTGGATCTGTCCAACATAGGCACGGCGGAGGGCAAAATCGCAGTACAACAGTCAAGGAGGACCGTTTTATTACGGTTCGGTGTCAAAGGAATAGATTTTCTACTGCAAGAACACTCCAAATTCAGTTATTGAATGCAACAGGTACTCAAGTATCCACTCAAACAGTAAGAAGAAGGCTCCATACGGTAAATTTAAGGTCCAGATCTTCTAAAAAATGTCCATTGTTGACCAGAGCCCACAAAAGAAGAAGGCTAGAGTGGGCGCACCAACATGAAAATTAAAATGTTGAAGATTGGGGTTGTTGTTTATTCAGTGACGAAACCAGAGTGCGTTTCCATAGCTCAGATGGAAGAGTGAGAGTTTGGAGAAACAGAGGAGAACGCTATATTGAGAACCACGTGACTTATCATCAAGCTTGTGGAGGTGGTTCAATTACCGTTTGGGGAGGTATTTCTGAAACTCGTCGTACTGAATTGGTTATGCTTGGAAATGCTACAATGAATAGTGTCAGGTATCTTAATGAGGTATTACAACCTGTCGTGTTGCCATTTGCCAATAAAATAGGCGATGGTTTCGTGTTTGTTGATGATAACGCACGTCCTCATAGAACAAGGCAAATCAATGCATTTTTTAAAGAGAACAATATTACGCACATGGATTGCCAGTGAACTCTCCAGATCTAAATCCCTTAGAGAACGTATGGGTTTACCTGAAAAGGTTGATAAGGTCACGAGGAGTGGATCCAAACAATCACCATCAGCTCCGAACTGCCGTTTTGGAAGAATGGCGAAATATTCCTCAGCATTACATTCGGGATGTGATTTCCAGCATGCCAAGACGTCATAAGAGCTAGAGGAGGTCCCATGCATTATTAACCTTTAAGTGTTTGGTTATCATTTCTTTCCAGAGTAAACTTTTCTGTAATACTAAAATGAAGATTTTGTTATTTTTTTATTAAAACATTTGAAATTCGTTATTTAAGTTTTATTATTTTAATTCTTCGCCCTAAAAGTGTTTCCCAGAACCATATACTATCAATTAAGCAAGAAGGTGTTGCTCAAATAGTAGTAAATTGTTATTTATATACGTTCTTGTAAGTGTACCAATTCAAATATCCCGATTTTTCGGGATTGTACCGATTTGGAGCTAGTTGTTCCGCAACAAAATGCTATCCCAAAATGTCCCGATTTTCCAAGAAAATGGTACACTTTACTGATTTTGAGCGATTTCTTCAAATTCTGGTTCAATACCTCAAATATAATTTACAACAAATTGTTTAGCAACTAACAGCTATTTGCTCTGGATTCCAAAGGCTTTTTTAAATAGGCCATTAATTATGGGTTTATGCATGTAACACTTTGATCTACATTTCATGTAAGTAAAAGTTTGACAAAATATCATTGATACTACAAAAATCCAAATGAAAATAGTGCTGCTGCAGCAGAAACAAAGCAAATGCAAACTGATGCTAGAGGTAGTGCTTAATATATTAATAACTACATATTGTGAAATTTACGTTTCTATTAGAACTTCGTATTAGTGTTCCTGTTAATAGTTATTTAACAAGCAAGTGGGTTAGCGAGACTGAGGCATTTTAACATGTGAGTGCTAGCGAACTCGTTAATTGTGGAGATTATTAATCACACGAGTTAGTTACAATAGTTTTTCGTTGATCATATCTTATTAAATTTGAGAAAATCTAATTTTATTGCATGACAAAAATTTGACACTTAAAAGTTTATGTCTGGCTTTCACAGAGTAAGGAGGTTGCTAATCACTCCTAGTGCTGTGACAACTCAAAGATACCATATCAACTGGCCGAAAAGGCCACCGTATGTTGGTGCAAAGACTGTCATTAACACAACTTGAATAAGTGAGTACAAATTTTAAACTTGTGGCCTTCGGGCCAACCCTTTTAAAATTTTTGTACAGCCATCGCCCAATACTCAAACAAATTGTTGTGACCAGAGTTTACTAATGCAAATGCAAGTGGACCAGCAACAGTTAGTTAACCAACAAACAATGCCAATGCAACAGATAAGCTTTAACGCCACACCACATTTAATTCCGCATCAGCACCTAAACTACAACACTTTATCGCAGACGGCCCCCCTACAGCAACCACATTATAATCCCACGTTTATTATTCCAAACTATCAAACCGAATATCCTCCGATGCAAAAACCTTCAGAAGAATGGCAAAAAGTTGAATATAAAAAGAGATACAGAACTAGCCCAGATAGTTCTATTAAATCAAAACGACAGACAACTATTCAGACTACTGGCTAGGTAAACCAGTACTGACAACCAACAAATATGGCCCTCTTGATGAAAAGCAAACAAAAGCGCTAAATGAAATAATGGAAAAAAATGAAATCAATACAACAAAGCCACCACCAATATTTGTCAGCAGTGTTGAAAATATTGCCCCCTTAAGAGAAGTGCTAGATAAAATTGCACCAAAGGCTTATACACTAAAAACACTAAATGATAACCAAATCAAGATCCAACTTGAAAACTCAAAGAAATACCTGCCTATCATGGATGAACTCAAACAGAGGAATACCCAATGTTTCACTTACCAAATGAAGGGAAATAGGAGCTATAAGGTAGTATTAAAAGGTATTCATCCAACAACAAGCATCAGCGAACTAACAGAAGAAATAGGGAAAGAAAAACATAAAGTAAAAAAGAATCAGTAATATAACTAGAACAAAACTCGAAAATGGAATGCCAACGAAAATACCAACTACCTCATTCTTTGTAGAGATAAAACAAAAAGATAATAACAAAGAAATCTATAATATAAAACACTTATTGAATACTATAGTTACAGTTGAACAACCATACACAAAGAGAGACATCCCACAATGTACACGCTGTCAAAAATACGGACACACAAAAAACTATTGCTACAGGAACCCAAGGTGCGTAAAATGTGCAGGAGATCACCTAACTGAAAATTGCACTTGGACGGAAAAAAGAAAAGAGGTTGTATGCTGTAATTGCGGGGGAAATCACCCAGCCAGTTATAAAAGGTGCACCATAAGAAAGCAACTTCAACAAAAACTATATCCAACGCTACGAGAAAAAAGATCCACTTAACAAACCACTCAAGCAAATTCTCAGTTAAGAACACAAGCAAGCTACACTCAACCAAACTTCTCTTACACTCAAGCAGTAAACAGTAAACAAGCACAACAATCATGGCAAAATAATCAAAAAGTAAATTCAACAGAACCCAAACAACAGGACGATAGAATTACACACTTAGAGCAATTAGTAATTAAACTAACTGAAAGGCTAGACTCTATGCTAAACATTATTAACGCTCTTTTAGCAAAATCTCTTAATGGCTGGCTCATTTAAAATCGGTGTATGGAATGATAACGGCTTGGCTCAAAGAAGCCAAGAACTTAAAATATTCTTAGCTATGAACAATATAGACATACTGCTTATTTCTGAGACACATTTTACAACTAAAAGTTATCTCAAATTTCCTAAATACACTCTTTATGACACACAACACCCAGACGGAACAGCTCATGGCGGTACTGCAATAATAATTAAAACTTCAATAAAACATCACGTCAACAGAAACTATGCAGTAGATTATCTTCAGGCTACTAGTGTCACAGTTGAGGACTGGATAGGACCAATTACAGTTGCAGCTATATACTGCCCACCCAAGCATACTATAAAAAAAGAACACTATAATCAGTTCTTTAACACCCTTGGCTACAGATTCATTGCTGGGGGTGATTATAATGCAAAACACCCATGGTGGGGCTCCTGTTCCAACCCCAAAAGGTCGACAGCTCTATTTAGCAATGCAAGAAAACAATCTCATTCCGTTAGCTACTAGAGAGCCAACCTATTGGCCCACCGATCGAAGAAAGGTACCCGATGTAATAGACTTTTGTGTGGTTAAAGGAATAGTCGCGTATTATTTAAGCATACTCTCACACTCTCCTGTGATCGCTGCAATATCTACACAGATCCTACAAAAACAAAGACCACCTTCCCTTCACAATAATAAAACAAACTGGGATGCCTTCAGAGAAGAACTAGCTAGTGAAACAAACGACAATATACATCTTAAAACAAAAGAGGACCTAGAAATTGCAGTCGAAGACTTAAACAAGCAAATACAAACAGCGGCATGGAAGGCAACACCAGCAGACGAAGTATCCCACAGAACAACAAACTGCTCAAGAAACATCAAAGCAAAAATTAGTGAAAAAAGAAAACTAAGAAAACAATGGCAGCAAACTCGATCACCACATAATAAATCCAAATTAAATAAATGTATTAAAGAGCTGAAAATACTGCTACACGAAGAAAATAATGAAGCTATCCAAAAATACCTGCAAGGGCTAACGGCGACGGAGATGACCGAATATTCGTTATGGAAGGCAACTAAAAAAATCAAGCAACCACAGGAGCATATCCCACCAATTATACTGGAGGACAATAGTTGGGGCAGATCTAGTAAAGAGAAAGCAGCAGAGTTTTCTAACCACCTAAAAGCGGTTTTTCAGCCCTTCCCAAGACAGATTTCACAATTAGAAGAGCAGCAGATACAAGATCACTTGGAATCACCAGACCAACTTGAACTACCACTAAAGAAGTTCAAAGTAAAAGAGGTACGTAACATCATACATCATGATCTAAATGCAAAAAAAGCCCCTGGGTGGGATCTAATAACAGGCCGGATACTAAAAGAACTCCATGAGAAGACAATAAGAATTATAACAATGTTGTTTAATGCGGCATTAAGACTGGAGCATTACCCATTATACTGGAAGGTAGCCACAATAATCCTAATTCCTAAACCAGGGAAAAATCCAGAACAAGTGCAGTCATACCGCCCAATAAGTCTCCTACCCATCATACCAAAGATTTTTGAAAAGCTATTATTAAAAAGAATTAAACCGGTGCTTGAACAACGACAATTAATTCCGGAACACCAATTCGGGTTCAGAGAGAGACACGCAATGACTGAACAAGTACACAGAGTTGCACGCAAAATTAATGAAGCCCTCGAAAATAAAAAATATTATACAGCCGTTTTTCTAGATGTGACCCAGGCCTTCGACAAGGTCTGGCACACAGGTCTACTTGTCAAGCTTAAGGTAAACTTACCCCACATAACATATTTCGCATAGGTACTAAAATCTTATATAAGTGACAGGCAGTTTGTTGTCAGATATCAGAATGAGCTTACAGAACTACAGCCAATCACTTCCGGCGTTCCACATGGAAGCGTGCTGGGCCCATTACTTTATGTATTATTCACTTCAGACCTCCCTACACAAAATGACACAATGACTGCAACCTTTACATCTGATTTTATAACTTCTGTTAAAACATATCGCTGTCATTTTTATGCTGATGATACACAGCTCTATCTGTCTTGTGACGTTTCCAATATACAAACTGCTAATCAGGCAATCAACAATGACTTACATAATCTAATAGATATCTCGAGGAAACACTGTCTTATCATCAATTCGCAAAAATCTAATGTTATGCTGTTTGGTAAATCTTTCATACGAGAGCGGGCCTTGCCTTTTATAAATATATTAATAGAAAATACTCAGCTGTCTATAAAAAATTCTTGTAAAAATCTGGGCCTAATCATCGACCATAACTTTAGATTCAAAGAGCACTTAAATAACTGCATTAAAAAAGCTTATATTAATCTGAAAACCCTATATCTCTCCAGACATTCTTTGTCTCAAAACGCAAAAATCTGTTTATCCGATGCCTTGGTTCTGTCACAGTTTACTTACGCTGATACAGTATATGGTCCTTGTTTGGATAGTACTGATATCAAACGAGTGCAAAGAGTGCAAAACTCTTGCTTGCGATTTATTTTTGGCTTAAGAAAATTCGATCATGTATCCCACAAACCCTCTGTAATTAAATGGTTGAACATGAAAAATTGTAGGTCACCGCATTTAGCTTGCTTATTCTATAAGCTGATAACTTCAAAAATTCCTGATTATCTCTACAATAAACTACGATACAGAACTGACGTTCACAATATTAATATTAGGAGTAAGGGACTTTTAACTTTACCTGCTCACAAATCTAGTCTATACGAACGTTCTTTTTCATATAACGTTGTCAAAATGTATAACTCTCTATCTTTATTTTCTCAGACACTCAGTATTCGTAAATTCAAACGTCTTTATCATGATTATTTACTTGCAACTCAGTAAAGCAGCCACTGAATTTTGATTTCCTGGGGGGTGTTTATTGGTCTACTATTTCCTTTCTTTTTTACTGTTTTTTTTTGTATTCCATTGTTTTTTGTTTTTTTTTCAATAAGCATCGAGCACATTAACGATACTAATATGTATTTATATTTTTGTTAATTATTCAATTAAGGTTAAGTGGAAGAACAGTGCCATTACTTCAAAATGGCGTCTGAACTTCGCCTTTTCTATAGTAAATATTATAATATTTTTTCGCTTTTGTATTTTGTTTTGTCGAAGCAATAAAGACCATTTATTATTATTATTATTATTATTATTATTATACAACAATTACGGCAACACACAACAATCCGGGTATAGCATCTAGAATACTACAAGATCATCTCAACAAAGTCCAAGCCTGGCTTCAAAGGTGGCGGCTACAAGTAAACGAACAAAAGTCCATCCAGGTAACATTTACTATGAGAAAAGAAACTTGTCCACCAATTATGCTCAACAACAAGCTATTACCACAAGAAAACTGTGCCAAATACCTTGGAATGCATCTTGACCATAGGCTAACATGGAAAACGCATATTTGGAACAAGAGGAAACAACTCGGTTATAAACTTAGAAAACTATACTGGTTAATAGGAAGGACATCTCAACTAACTCTAAAAAATAAAGTGTTAATATATAAAGCAGTGCTAAAGCCAGTGTGGTTGTATGGTATACAGTTGTGGGGCACCACGACTTCCAGCAACATTGAAATTCTCGAAAGGTTTCAATCTAAAGTGTTAAGAACAATAGTTGATGCTCCGTGGTTTATTACAAATAACATAGTAAGAAGTGACCTAAAAATGCCAACTGTAAAAGAAGAAATTCTAAACCATAGTAAAAGTACAATAAGACTTACAGTGCATCCAAATAGACTCGCCAAAAGACTACTTACTGAACACGCTAATACACGTAGACTTAAAAGATTTACAGCCAGTCTTATAAAGGCCACTAATCTAACGTTAACTTTAATTCGCTGTTAAAGCAAACAAACGCGCATCAAAACGTTAGTGCTTATGACATTTTATTCATTAGTAAACAAATTTTGATGCGCTTTTGTTTATTTTAACAGCGAATTAAGGTTAACGTCAGATTAGTGGCCTTTATAAGACTGGCTGTTAAGCCATCAGATCTAAGCAATTGATTTACGTAACCTATAACTAATTAAATAATATAATTATATAATTATGTATTCTTAAATAACACAAATCTAATTTTAGATGGTAGTGTAGAAAAGCATGAACCACTGGGTAACTGCTACAGGATACATTAATTTAGTTGTTTGTTTGTTTGTTTAGTTTGCTATATGATTTACCTATTGTCCTTCTAAGACAGATTGTAAATAAACTAGTAAATTAAAAAAAAAAAGTTGTAACATTCATGGTATCTATTAATAGAAAACTATTCATTAATATTTAGGAGTCATTAATAAACAATTTTAGAAAATAAATAGTTATTTAATCATCAAGGGAAGTAAGTAGCTTTTACCAGTTCGAGACTGGTTATAGATAGTTACTTCCCGAGCATGCTTATAATATTTTTCTCCATGCCCAACAAAAATTTGAATAAAATATAAAATATTACAGTATAAATATGTTTATAAATTTTTGTTTGTTTCATTATTATATATTTTTTTTTAAATGTACGGTTATACCTTAACCCTACTTGCCTTAACAAGTTTTTAAATTTCAAATAGGTTAGGATCAGTGAAGTTCAAACCCGTTCAGATCACTTACAAAACTAAAATTACTGTAATAACACGCAATTCACTTACTTCCCTTGGGGAGTAGGTACTTACATCCCTAATGTCATGACAACCAGTAAACAAACAGTAAAATCAAATTACCTGCAATGGATATGTCAAAGTAAGTATAACTTACTAGATGGGCATGGAGAAAAAATTATTTAGTAATAGGGGACATTAATAAACGATTTTTTATACATTAATAAAACACATAGGTAAATAAATGATGAACAGAAAATGTATTTCATTATTATTTATTTATTATTATTATTATATGCAAATAATAAATAGTTTAATGGATTTTTTTAGTATTTAGTTTCTGGTATTAGTAAAATTAACTACAAAGAAATACAAAAAAAACTTTTACAAAATTAAAGTAATGAATTATTTTTTCCTCAGAAGACCCCTCCCCCTGCCCTTTTCGTATTCTTGTCCCGAAATTGTAATTTTTAAATATGGCAACCCTAGCAGTGTATATATTATTTTAAATTTACGGTTATACCCTAACCCTACTTATCTTAACAAGTTTTTACATTTCAAATAGGTTAGGATCAGTTAAGTTCAAACCTGTTCAAATCACTTACAAAATTAAAATTACTGTAATAACACGTAATTCACTTACTTCCCTTGGGGAGTAGGTTTTACCTTACTTCCCTATCATGACAACCAGTAAACAAACAGTAAAATCAACTTACCTGCAATGGATATGTCAAGTGTGAGGGTTGCCAGACGCTGCAAAAGTTTTTCACCACACAAAGCTAACTGAAATTCACCACTTTCCTTGGCAGCTGCAAGTGCTGGTGAAGACGAGGATACCATTGAAACCAAAGTTTGTTTAAGTGGGTAATTTTTCATCTGATTCACATGTTTCTTGCTTTTCATGTGTTTTAACTATTCTGCTTTTCCACACATAATCCTGAGCACAAAATTTACAAAAAAAAGTGTGTGACCCCCTTTTCACTTCCTTTTACAATAAAGGAAGTATTGGATTCACCCCAAAAATTCGAAATTGAGTTTTCAACAGATCTTCACGTTTTAGAGTCCCCTGAACGCAAAAACCATGTTTTTGTTCATTGGTCTGTCTGGCTGTCTGTGAACAGAATATCTCAAAAACGGAAAGAGGTATGGCGTTGAAACTTCATATATAAGTTTTGTGTACTATGTAGATGCGACAGAAACCTTTTGAAGAAAATCACATAACCGGAAGTATGTGTTTAGCCTTGTGATTTTTCAGTTTTTTTTCGATTTTTTCAAAAACGGCTCTAACGATTTTTTTTAAACTTTACATTTTTAATGTGTATTGATGTGAGATTTTCCAGTTGAATACTTCTAAATTGGGTTTCTATTGTTTTTTTTATTAACTCCTATTTTAAATAGAACACCCGGTATATTATTACATTTTTGAATTCAGCTTAAAATTCTAGAGAAAAGTTGTCTCTTGAACTAACACTATTTTGTATCGTTTTTGTAAAATATGTAATTTTTGAAAATTTTTGACAGTGTTAAAAATTTAAAATCAAATTTTTGGCTAATTATAAGATCACTGTAAAAGGAAGTTGTGTGCGTGTATGACACCAGATTTTTACTTGGATGTAACCACAACTTAAATTGATCTTGTTGTTCCCACGCACACTGATATTTATGAATAAATTTTCTTTTTTCATTTTTCTCTTTTTGTGTTCTATTATGTTCATATTCCGAACCTGATTTCGATCCTGAATCACTAATTTTGACATAGAATTTAAGAGTATCTGCATAGAGTACAGAAATTCACTCACATCACAAAAACGCGAAGCGACCGGTTATGATCTTTAGAAGTGCGTACAGTAAGCAGTGAGTAAGTAGCCTATTTAGTTTTAATAATGAGGATATGCTAAGTGCAAATACGACAGCTAGTGTTATATATACAATTTGGTAGGGTATTCCCTAAATTGGTGCATATCAGCAGTAAATAATCTTTCATCATTAACATTTAATTATTCAAACGGTGCCCAAAGAATAAACAAACGTTGAATTGCTTCCCGTACAAACATCCTGACATATTATATTTCAGAAACTATTTTCAAAATAATGCTGCGATCGCATATTTGCAACATTGACTTACTGTGTCGGAATACGAAAATTAAAAAATGCTGGTATTATCAATATTCACCCCTTTTCCCTACATTTTACTGTAAAATCACCACTAGGTCAACATTTTAAGCTATTTTCACCACAATTGGTGAAATTTCACCACTAATGGCAACCCTAGTAAGTGTAACTTACTAGACGGGCATGGAGAAAAAAGGTTTAATTTAGAGATAAGCATGGAGAAAACTATTTTTTCAGCTACAGCACTCCGTTTCACTAAAACCGAGTTCTAGTAATCATAATCAGAAAGCAAATCAATGCAGTAATTATCACCTTAACTCACAAACCAGAGATGTTTGACTAACAAATGGTTCCAAATTAATTTTACTGAAAATTGATTTCTAGCATACATTGCCTTAAATTTATTTGTAGATTATAAATTAAATAAAACTTAGTATATAAATAAATATATTTGTTTCAGAACTGCTACAACATACTTTTAAAACACTTTCCTTAAAATAAACCTTAAGAATTATCAACATCCATCAACAGTTCTTTATCAAGATTATGATCTTTAGCGACTTCGGAATTATTGTGGCTTGAATGTACATTATCAACTATATCTACATTCAAATTTGGTTGCAATAATGAACTTTCAATTGTATTAAAAGCATCATCCTCACGCTGATCTTCTAAATCTAATGACATCAGCCGAACAAAATTCTCGTTACCAGCTCTCTTTTCCAATAAAGAATCCTGAGCAGAACCAACCGACATGTTTTCATTTGATAGTTGTCGCTCACAAAGTAGAGACGTTTGCTGCTGCGATGGTTCAGAAACTGACATTTGACTTGCAACCGGTTCCAAACTAATGGACATGTTTTCAATAGAAGATTGACTACTAGTGGACATTATTTCAGGTTTATTTGAAGACGTTTCTGAATTAGTTGACATAGGCTCGGGAATATTGATCTGATTCAATATTTCATTTCCACTGGAACCTTGTGAAAGTTCCGTTGCTTCAGTTTCAGAGTGCAAATTTAAATCATTACTTAAAGATTTATTCATTAACTCCATTTGAGCCTTTTCCCGATTACGAATCAACATTTGCTGTCGAAGCCTTTGAGCTCGCTCTCTATTTATACGAATACGTTCCAATTGCTCGTCTGTAAGTCCATCGGCTTGCGTATTAACTGATGGTTGCGATATTTGCGGCAATAAATCGTCAAAATCACTTCTTTCTGTATTTTCTGCGCTTTCAGTATTGTCCACATTGTCGTCCTCATCAATATTAGGTTCCGCATCGTCCTCTTCATTTAAGAGGTCCATTCGTATCTTTTTA
This sequence comes from Agriotes lineatus, assembly GCA_940337035.1. Classification (NCBI taxonomy): domain Eukaryota; kingdom Metazoa; phylum Arthropoda; class Insecta; order Coleoptera; family Elateridae; genus Agriotes; species Agriotes lineatus. The sequence goes on along the minus strand of CALNHX010000747.1, from coordinate 177,214 downwards.
ATATAAGTCTAAATACAACAATTAATTAGAGAAATTTACAGAGCTCAAATAATGTAACCTCACCTGCACTGGCTTTTTGTTACCCAGTCGTTCTATGCGTTCCAAACAATCATCAAATGGGAGCTTAGGAAAAAGCCTGTGACACCAATATTCGTAGTTTTTCATGAGCAAACTCAAATCTTCCTCCTCAAACCCACGACCCTTAAACTTTACTTTTTCAAAAACATCTTTAAGCATGGTAAGTCCTCGGTCTCCCTTTAATCTTTCCGCGTCCAGTTTCGGTTGGGGGTTGCGAACTCGTTTAGTTTTGATTTCCTTCTTGTCAGCTTCGTCTTCGGCATCTTGATCTTCAGTATTCTCTTCTTGCAAATTGTTCTCTTCAAGTTGATTATTCTCTTCGACAAACACTACGGTTTCTGGTTCTTCTACTACTTCCAAATCGTCTTCAATTGCAGACAAATCGTCGTCTCCGCTTACGGACATTTTAACAGTTAGTAGTTTGCCGCGTTTTTAGTAACTGTGGAAATTGGAGGTTATGTTTGAGTTGAGGTTATGTTGTAGTAGTTCTTGAAATATTTTTACTTTTTACGAAAAGTCATTATCATCATCCGTACTTTCTATACCGTTCTGAGGTTGAACAGGCATATTATTAAGCGGACCACTGTTTTGGTTAATCCTTTGTAAAAATGACTCCAATAGTTTTTTATTAAGTTTATCGGTCAAAGTTATTTCTCGAACAACGGGCTCCTCTGTCTGTGTTCCTTCTCTTTCTTGATTTCCGTTTAATGGGATAGTATTATTCATACCTGGCATTTTCAAAATCCTTTGTTAAGAACAATTTTCAATTTTGTCGAGTGGAACCAGGATTGCCAGATTGCATCAGTACATTAATTCCTAGTAAACCGAAGCATCCATTTGGCAACATTGCAAAACGTCATATCTACAGACACTGCCTGATAATAATCATCAGTAATAATATCCCAAGTGCATTAAAAAATCCTTAAATTTTTTGCGTTTTCTATCACAATGTTTTGCCAAGTAATTTGTCAAGTAAAATTGCTGGGTAACAAAAAATTTTGGGCGAACTATTTCCCGCATCTCTTGTTATCCAATCAAGTGCCATGATTTTTCAAAGTTAAAGCAATCACCTGTTTTTATAGTGGTAAAAAATTAATTTTCCCTTGGGATTTTACCAGTTTTTTCCACTTGTATCCATGGCAACTACCAAATATGTTATTTTAATCAAGGTAGTATTTCAAAAACGTCATTTAAACTGTTATTGTGCCTCAGTATAAATGTCATATTCATTGCATAGTACCAATACAAAATTAACCGATATTTAGGAAATAGTTCACAAAATTTATTTCGGGGTCATGATTTTGCTCGGAAAATGTTTTCTTCAAAATTTGTTGTTTCTTTGGCAAGGTCTCTCGGCAAACTAACTGACAAATACCCTAGCTTTCGGGTAGGTAATTTGATCAAGTTAGTTTGCCTTGCGACATTGCCAAAACAAAAAACTTTCGTGGAACATTTTTCCCGGCAAAATAATTGACCTTTAATACATTATTACTGAAAATTTACGAGATATATTTTTCAGAGCAAAACAGTTTGACATAAAATCGTCAAAATTTACGCCGTCTAGTTTATATGCACGTGGAATATTCGGCATGATTATTTCCTGAATAAATAGATAAAATTCAGTTGGTGAAACAGCTTTTATTATGATGTGAAAATTATTCAAAAGCGATTAAATTCTGACACATTTTAATCGTGGTTAAATTTTGACATTTGAATTTTTATCATTATTAAACTGATCAAAACCATGGTAATTGTGCATTATTATAGATAGGTACAAAGTGATTTTGTCGGTAAAAATGTTTTACGAAAGTCTCTTGCTTTGGCAATGTCACAAGACAAACTTGTCAAAGTTAGTTTGTTGAGGGCATTGCCAAAAACAACAAATCTTGAGTAAAACATTTTCCGAGCAAATTCATGAGCCCGAAATACAGTTTGTGGACTATTACCCAAATATGGGTTAATTTTGTCGCAGTATGCAATGAATATGACATATATATATATACTTATTCACAATGACATTTTAATGACGTTTTTGAAATGCGACATTGCTTAAAACAACAGATTTGGTGGTTTCCATGGATATACGTGGTAAAAGATACTGTTAAAATCCCAAGGAAAAATTTTGATTTGTTGCCACTATAAAAACACGTGATTGGTTGAATTTTGGAAAATCATGGCGTTTGATTGGATAATAGGAGATGCGGGAACTAGTCAACAAAAATGTGCATTGAAAGTTTAGGTCTTATGACAACAAAACTCTTTTTACGTTTTAGCTTATAAGTAGAATTTTGTATCCAACATGCCTTAGTTATAAAACTGTTAGAACAATTACTGAATATCTCTGGGAGATAAATTGTAAAAATTTATTTTTTTCTATAGTTCATGTTAAAGTGTGCTTTTATCAACTCAAAACAAAAGGTTAAGTTTTACTTTAACAGCAAGGGTAGATAAAATAACATTTTAACATCAAGGATAGATAAAGTAATTTAATTTTTTAACTTTTGTTTAAATTAAATATGACAGCTTCGTATTATCGTAGCAACCCAATCTAGCTGCTGACATTATGAAATGTGATTGACTGTGCTTATTTTCTTTTGAAATTGTTCAAGTTCTTGCTATAGAAAAAAATATTGTATTATACACGACGATAAAGTTATTTCTATCCACTCTTGAATCATTAACGTCTTGACTTTGTCTCGACGTTAAACGATTCACTCGTGGATAAAATTTAACCTAATCGTCTTGTATAATAAATTACTATTAAAAAACTGAGGTGTGGTCACAACACGACTTTCTTCTACTGCTTGTACAAATTTTATTTTGATTTTTCTGCAAAAACTATACATTCAAAAAAGTTATAGATAATTACGTATTAAATAAAATAAAATAAAATAGAACACTGTTTAAAAAAATGTATTCTCATTATTTTTGCGATTTTTTCAAAAAATATTCTAGCAAAAGTTGTAGATAATTGTATAATATATCTATAATCTTGTTTTTAAAGAATTTAAAAAAGAAGTTAAATTTAAAAAAAAATCTTTTACCAAACAATTAGCACAGTCGGTTGGTCGATTTTATCCAAAAATCACTATGATCTCCGAATTTACATTAAAAACGTAAACTTTTCTGAATCAGAAGTCACGAAAACGGATATTTCCGTAAAAATCACAAGTTTGATCATTCTCATGATTACTATATTTACTTTTGCAAAGTAGCAAGATGAGACAGTGCAAGTCCCTAATCGATACTTCAACACAGAATGTATAAAGTGCTAGTGAGCACTTTTTATTAAAAAAAATAATTGAAACTTGTTTAAATATTTTTCTCTTCAAACGGCAGTAAAATGTGACATTATACTGCTTGATTGATGATGCTAAACTGACACTTCATTGCCATGGCATCTAAAACACTTTATCTGCCGCTCGTCAGCGGCAGATAATATTATCTGCCGGTCAAGTAATTTTCTTCGAATTTTGTTCACAAAGTTATAAATAACTTGTTATAAAAACGTTTGAAGAAAAAATACTATATGTTATTCGGAGCAAAAGTATCTTTATGTGGCTCGACTGGACTTATCTGCCACGCTACATAAAGTATAATTTTTGCGCCTAATAACATAATATACTATTTTCACACCATGAAAGGTAAATAAAAGAATAGTTGATTCTCCTGCCACCAGGAACACTTTTTGCCATGAGCACTTTGAGGGCCGCATTGGAGACAAGGAATGTGCAACAATTGTCCCTCTCTTTTTATTGCTGCATTATGCTGTTACCTAGAAATGTGTGAACAAACTACAGTTTACCAAGCTAACATTTCTATTCCAGCTATGCAACTTAATTAAAGCCTTAAAGGGCATGTCATCTGCCATCTCAACAGCAGGGGTGTACAGTGACGCATATAACTGGCCTAACGGCTGTTGGCTAAGTACCAAACATAAAAATAAAAAAAGTGTATTTAGATAAGAAAGCAGGTGCGACAAACAACAAATTGGCAGGAAGAGTAAAATGCTTATTCCACAACCGGGAGTAGAAATTAGATTCCAAGTTACAAAAATTGTGACAGAAAGAACACATTTTCTCTCAATGGAGAAAATGAACAATATGAATAGATATAAGCCGTTTACGACCTTTTTGGGACAGAGTTGGCTATGATTTTTTCTTTTCATGTTGGACTAACTGATTCGATGATGTAGCGGATGCAACTTTTTTTTTCTGTCAGTGTCTGTTCGACATTTTCTTGCCACCACATTGCCAGATTTAATATTTTAATATTCGTAAGAAAATAAATGATTTATCAAATGTGTAAAAATAATTTTAATTTCCGTCAAAGTAAAAGTCAAAATGCCCAAAATAATTTTGTTGCAACAAAAAATTTCCACTAAACGATGCTACTTCCAATTTAAGGACAGACCACATTTAAAAGAAAAAGAGTCGATGTGGAGATTAGAGAATATCCGGCAACAATGTACCTATTCAGAAAATATAACCTTAAACTGAAAACAACCTAACCTAACACAAAAATTGTCAATTTCCATGAGGGAGTTTAGTTGCAACAGAGGTACTGCCAACAAAATTACTAGATGGTCATAGCCTCACCTGACCCAAAAAGAACGTGAACGGCTTATACGTATGCATTAAGGGAGATGTGAATATGTTTTTCCCTGAGGTTGACATGGTTACTGCAAATTAACCGAAAGTAAAAAATCTGGTGTGATACATTCACACAACTTCCTTTTACTGTAATCTTATAATTAGCCAAAAATTTTATTTTAAATTTTTAAGCATTTGTCAAAATTTAAAAAAAATACAAATTGTACAAAAACCATACAAAATAGAGTGTTAGTTGAAGAAACAAATTTTCTCAAAAATTTTAAACTGAATTAAAAAATGTAATAATATACCGGGTGTTCTATTTAAAATAGGAGTTTATAAAAAAATAGAAAACAAAACAAAAGAAACCCATTTTAGAAGTATTCAACTGAATAATTACCTACCTCACATCAATCCACATTAAAAATGTTATAAAAATGTAAAGTTTGAAAAAAATCGTTAGATCCGTTTTAGTAAAAATCGAAAAATTGCAAAACCACAAGAGTAAACACTTCTTCTGGTTATGCGATTTTCTTCAAAATCTTGTTGTCTTATCTACGGAATACACAAAGCTTATATATGAAGTTTCAACGCCATACCTCTATTCGTTTTTGAGATATTCTGTTCACAAACAGACAGACAGACAGACACACAGACGGACAGACAGACACACAGACAGACAGACCAATGAACAAAAACATGTTTTGTGAAAAATATTTTAAATGTCAAAATGTCATAAGTACATTTAAAATAAAAATATAGAACACAGTGGCTAAGTGCACTCCAGATGCACGCAATTTTTACTTTCTTTTTACGATCAATTGTTCAGCCGAGAGAAAGCTGCGAAGTTATAATAAAGTCAAAATTTATAAAATAGGGAAACGTTTTGGTAGAGTTTTGATATTGTTCCTGTATGTGTAGTTTGGGTCCCTGTAGACGAATATTAGGTTTTCCAACTGAAATTTTGACCGAAAACAGGATTTTCACAGGTAAAACTGTGCAAAAAACAAAATTTTTTTTTACTTCTTCACGTTTTAGAGTCCCCAGATCCCAATTACATATTTTTTATTCATTGGTCTGTCTGTCTGTGTGTATGTCTGTCTGTCTGTAAACAGAATATCTCAAAAACGAAAAGAGATATGGCATTGAAACTTTATATATAAATTTTGTATACTCTGTAGATGAGACAGCAAGAGTTTGAAGAAAATCGCATCACCAGAAGTAGGTGTTTACTTTTGTGATTTTTCAGTTTTTTTCGATTTTTTCAAAAACGGCTCTAACGATTTGTTCAAACTTTACATTTTTATTAAATTTTTAATGTGTATTGATGTGAGATAGGTGACTTTCTAGTTGAATACTTTTAAAGTGGGTTTCTATTGTTTTTTTTTTCATTTTTTTTTATTAACTCCTATTTTAAATAGAACACCCGGTATATTATAACATTTTTGAATTCAGCTTATAATTTTAGAGAAAATGTATCTCTTCAACTAACGCTCTATTTTGTACCATTTTTGAAGAATTTGTATTTTTTAAAACATTTTTGACAAATGCTTAAAAATTAAAAATGAAACTTTTGACTAATTATAAGATCACTGTAAAAGGAAGTTGTGTGAGTGTATCAGACCAGATTTTTAGTATTGGGTGCACTCCAAAGGAAAAAATCTAGTCTAAGACCACAAATTACTAATTTACAACAGAAAAGATAGTTTAGAGCCGTAGAAGCGCTATAAGGAACAATTATGAACATACATTAACCCCCTCTGCGCCGGTGCATTACAAAGCAACTTAATCCCGTCGAGCTTGATAGGTTATTTGCAGTCGTCGTTGTTGTTGTAATAGTCTGCACCGACAATAGATTAAAACAAAATATGCGTTAATGTAAAATCAATGACGATCACAATTTGGAGCGCACCTAATATAAAAATTGCGTACACTTTGGAGTGCACCTAGACACAGCGTTGCCTAAATGTATTGTTGCTTAAGACGTTGTTTGTAGTTGCATTGTTACAATGAGATTGAGAGAGATATAATTTGAACAACGGAGTTATAAATAGCTTTTGATATTTTGTATCTATGACGAAAATTAACAATATTATGTTGCAAGTAAATAAACAAAATAAAAATGTCTGCTGTCATGATATTCGTAAAATAACATAGATCAAAGGTTTTAAATATTGCAGCATAGTGATTTACGGGAATGCTTTAGTTACGAAAATATTTGTTTCTTTCTGTTCTGATTCCGATCGTGGAAAAATAGTATTTACACAGCAGGGCAGAACACCATTTTCCTATGTGTATTTGTAGTCCTCGGACTTCGCCTTATGAATTCAAACTTGTACCATGGGAAAAATTACGCTTTTCTCTCCTTTATAATATATTATTTTTTCACATTGCCATTGGTGACATTAAAAAAGTGACTTTTTGATACTTGTCATAACTGGTCAAAATCATATTGACTTTACCTAAGTTTCAGGTTGAAACACCATTGCACCTGAAAGTTACATCAAATCGTCATTAAATACAGGGTGTAATCGATAGTGCGACCCCAAACTTCAAACATAGATAGTTTGGGTAAATACAAGAAAGAAAGTCTAATAGATTTTTGTTATTTAAAGCGTCATAAAGCTGTTAGCAACAGTACCATTTAATTACATATTGTTTTCTTTTACGTAAGACCCAAATTTTAGATTCGATTGTTTTAATATAGGTTCGAAGGCACTGCTGACCACACAAATTATATAAATGAAATTGTAAGTATAATAGAAGAGTTAAAAGAGGCAGGAATAATTGAATAAAGCCAGTTCGATAATGTCGGAAACAGCACGAGGAGATCGTGACACCCCAGACAGAGATGACAACAACACCTCTACCACAATACAATAATTTATTACATCGTCGTGTAAATAAATCCGTTACAGGAACATGTCAGGTTGACTTGTGGTCTATTTATTCATCGTTGCAAATTCTCAGACATTGATAATGGAGGCCATTGGTCCCCTGATATTCTGTAGTAATAATTTTTGAAAGCGCTAAATTAAGATCTGTTTCAGTATTAATTTCCAACTTCCCTCTTTTAACTTCGTTAATAGTATGTCTGTCTGTCTGGCTGTCTGTCTGCCTGCCTGCCTGCCTGTCTACCTGTCTAGCTGTCTACCTGTCTAGCTGTCTAGCTGTCTACCTGTCTACCTGTCTATCTGTCTAGCTGTATACCTGTCTCTGTCTGTCTGTTAGCAGTGCTTTCGAACCTATATTAAAACAATCGAATCTAAAATTTTTGTCTTACGTAAAACAAAACAATATGTAATTAAATGGTACTGTTGCTAATAGCGGTATAGAAATATCTAAATTTTTTAACCCAGTTTACACTCCGAACTGTAACCTGTAAATCTCTACAGCATAATAATATTTCTTTAGAAAGTTCCTTATTGCTAAAGTGAGGGATGCTGTCCTTCTGTACATAAATACAACAGCAAAAGCGAAATAAATAACTATCATCCAATTTCGAAATTTTGTGTATTTAATAAAGTACAGAAAAAACAAATAATATTTACATTCGGTGCTTACAAACAGTGTCACGAATTTCCCACTGTCTGTAAATGTTCAGTCAATTTTAAGCAAATTTCTTAACCACACATTTATTTTTAGCAACCTTGCACATTCCCACATTTCCCGCCAAAAACCTGATCATAATTTGAATTTACCATCACAAACCCGAGTAGAATTTGAATTTACCGCCAAAACCTGTGCAGAATTGAATTTCCCGCCAAAACCTGCGCAAAACCCCCCGCGCAGACCAGTGCAGAAACTATCGCGCAGACCTGTGCAGTAACCCCCGCGCAGACCCTCGAGCTGACCTGCGCAGAAACTCCAGACAATCACATTCGGTTTATTTTTAGCAACCTTGCACATTCCTAGACATTCACATCCACAAGTCTCAGAAGGTCTGACATATCGCGACACGCAAATATAGCCTCTATTAACACCTGCAACACTGATAAAAGAGATGATAGGGTGACTTATAAAAACTGAAAGATGCTGGGTGGCTAAAAAATATGATCAACAGACGACTCTTTCATCGTTCCGTTTTGTATTATAAAATTCTGCTATTTAAAACTACCAGTTTAGGATTGGCTTGCTTATACTGCAAAAACCAACTTTTATGCCTTGCTGTATTATTATTGTATTTATAAATCTTGGGTTTTCAAAATAAGGTGCCAACACAAGAAGTAAATAAATTGTTGCATCACCAGTTTTTATTCAGCAAAAATGAAACTGCTCTCCTCATCATTGGGTATCATGTATAGCATCTTTATTACTTAAAGTATTTTTACTAATATATTGCTGTGATCTAATAGCTTTTATTTTGTTTTATTTAATTTTATTCTTATTCTCACGGTTTTATTTTAAAATTTTGATTTTAATCTTACCTTTTGTGCACAGTCTTTAGCGTGTAGTTGTAATAACCTTAGTTATTCGACTCTATTCGACTATTAAAATCAGATTAAGACAAACCATGAATACTAGATATAGGACAATTGTATTTATTAAGTAATTAATAACTATCTTTATCATACGTTTAACAACTTTGTTAATAATATTTGATAAATACTTAATTTTTACTCGTTCTATAAACATGATATGAAGATAATCGTGAAATGTCATATGACAGCATTTCCTACACTGCATACGATAAGTCAAGTTACAACGACCTTGCTTAATAAGCAAGTTTGCTAATCTGCACATGCATAACGTAAATAAATGTGTATCGGTGTCAGACTAAATATAGCAATAAAGTGGCAGTAGAATTGGACAACTTCAGATTCATTCTACGGGAACGCTACGATTGCAGCGTTGGCGGTAGTAAAATCAAGAACTCCGTCCGTGATTGCATAGCCAGCTTCATCTGTTTCCGCTGACCACACACAGCGGGTATGAATGAAGCTGGCCATGGTGATAGATTCGCTATCTATTCAAACATTACCTGTATGACAAAGTGAGACGAAAAGTTTTAAATTTTTCAAATACAAAATAATTCAGTTGTTTTGGAGACTAATCAGCATAAAAAATTTAGTTAAAACATAGTGCTGTGGCTAAAAACTCAAACACTGCTATAATCTAGTCGCAAGCAAATACGAGCAAAACATGTAGATTCAATACTTGATTACACAATTTCTAATGTGATTGTTTATATACAAAATATTTTTAAACAAGTTTGAAATTTTCTCTTATACATCTGATTTTTAACCAATCTAGATAAGTTTTTATCCAGCAAAATGAAACTGTCCCTCACCTTTAATATATTTGTAATAATTTTATACATCAGCAAATGCTAGGATAACTAAAAATATGATCAACAGACGACTCTTTCATCGCTCTGTTTTGTATTATAAAATTCTGCTATTTAAAACTACCAGTTTAGGATTGCCTTGCAAATGTCTTATACTGCAAAACTCAACTTTTATGTCTTGCTGTATTATTGTATTTATAAACATCGGGGGGTTTTAAAATAAGTTGTATTATCTACTAACATTTTCTTTGGTTTTCCGATTTCTATAAAATATTCATAGTTTTAAATTCTTCAAATACAAATAATTCAGTTGTTTTGGAGACTAATCAGAATAAAAAATGTAGTTAAAATATATAGTGCTGTGGCGCCGGATTTAAGCTCAGGTTTCCTAAGGGGAGCGTGGGTTCGAACCCCACACCTAGCAATTCTTTTTTTTTGTTTGTCTAACAGACATCAGTACTTGACAAATTTATTTCAAATTAATATTTGCAGATCATCGTCGCAAATTTCTCTAGACACTGATAATGGAGGTCTTTAACTGCATCAGCAAAAATTTCCAAACAAAGACACCATTCAATTTAGCGGTTGTGCAGATTTTTCTCAAACAATGGGTTTTATTGTTAAATTTTTACCAGTGTTGCACATTTTCAAACAAGTTTGGACAGGCTTGAATCCTTAGACAAGAACATCCGGTTTATCTGATAATGGAGGTCATGAACTGTATCACCAAAAATTTCCAAACAACAAAGACTTCATTATCCAATTATTTTTAAGTGGTCGTGCAGATTTTAAAACAATGGGCGTCATTGTTCAATTGGTAGATAATAACATCCTGCATCTGCAAGTCTCAACAAGTTTTGCATTCCCAGACGATGACTCACATCCTGTTGAGCCTGAGAAATATTTTTTGATAAGCGTAGAAATAAAATTAGACTTTTAGCCCCAAAATTCATCGTGGGAATCTTGTAAAAATTTTAAAATTAGATTTTTAACCCCAAAATTCATCGTGGGAATCTTGTAAAATTTCAAAATTAGACTTTTAGCCCCAAAAATTCATCGTGGGAACCGGACCCCGGCTAGGCCCGTGACCCCCGGCTAGACCTGGCCAAGTTTCAAACCAATCTAAGAGGCCAATGACATCGCCACGTGACACTTAGCCAAGTTTCAAACCAATCGAAGTGCGCCAGAACCCGCCTATATACATTACTATTGTGTTTCCCAAATATCTGAAGTTGTTAACTTTACAAAGTGGAGTCTCGTCAATTTGGATAGCTACCTATATGGTCAGCCTCAACCAACATATGACATACTGTCTGATGCATAACTTTGGTCTTCTGACAGCTAATCTTCAACCCGAATTTCAGACAAGCGTGATTTAATCTTGTGACACTTTCCTGTATGGCCTCCACAGAGTTAGCCACCAAACATACATCATCTGCATACAAGATTTCTAGTACTCTTGTCAACTGGACTTTTGAAAAAGCTCTCAGTCTAGAAGTGTTAAAGAGTCCACCCTGGAATCTGTACTTTATGTGAATTGCGTCGAACATTCCCTGTAATGCTGGTTTCATGACCGCACAAAAATAAAGAGCAAATAAAGTTGGTGCCAAAACACAGTGCTGCTTAACGTCAAACTCCTCACTTAAAACACCATGCACCTGTACTCTGCACTTCATTCCTTCATGTAACAGTTGAATCATATGAAGAAATTTCGTCTTAATACTAGCAATTATTTTTAGAACAATGTTCTCTGTAACTTGAGAGAATATAAAATTGGTTTCCGCATCAGCTTTTATGTTTGCCTTATAATAATCTACCAAGTTTTGATCAGGACTTTTAGATAATTGTTGTACCGATTCAATAAAATAAGTATTAATTTTGTTCACATCAGAAAGATAATTTCAGAGGCTTTCACGGCCATTGTCATTAAGTAACAAACGACTTCCGAGATTGGACCGTGTAGAATTACTGGTTGTGCGTGATTTATAAACCACACCAAACAGAAACTGTTTCTTTGTAACAGAAACAGCAATCCACAGCGATTCAAAAGTAACGTATTTAACTAGGTTCTCTACCAAAGAAAATTTTAGATAAAATTAATGTAAAACCCAATCCCTCTTCCTCCCGAAACATCACTATCCAAACGCACTAATTCATAGCCTAAAATTATCACATATATTGCTTGAAACTGTTTTTTAGCACGAGGATGAAGTTTGAGCACGATGCTGGAGGTAGAGTGGTGAATAGAGCTTACAATACCGGGATCCCGGGATCCCGAATACCGGGATTCCGGGAAATTTTGTCCGGTATTGATGTCAAAAATACCGGTATTTCGGTATTAACGTATTACTATAAAAATTACATTTATAAAAATATTTATTACAGTTAAAAATGAAATATGTCTCATAATGTGACCAATAAATCAAAATATTTATTCAAAGTATTTTTAGTTAAACAAATTATAGCATAATTAATTTAAACATATTTTAATTATTATTAGACATACCATGAAGGTCATGGATACAAAAAACCTTGCTGAGCACAGAAAAGGAAACGATGAAGCTTCTGTTTGGAACCATTTCCTAACAGAAAAAGGTAGGCAATGGGCTAAATATAACGTGTTCTAAAGAAATAAAATGCGGTGGAGGTTCTAATTGTAGCCTTCATACCCATTTAAAAACAATGCATAGATTAAATCTTTAAAAAGTGTGAACTCTCTAACAGTGACAGACAAGGTGCTTCGAAATTTCCGAAACTATTAATAACGGGTTATTTTAAAAATAATAAACTTCCAGATGTGCTCGCACACATGACCGCTCGCGATGGCCTGTCTTAATATTTTCCTTAATTCTTATGACATACGAAAAGGTTTGAGTGCAAGGGGGTTTAAAGATATACCAAAATCTTCACTCACAATAGAAAATATGGTGCTAGGATATAGCAAGATTATTAGAGAAAGTATAACTATAACTCCTTTTGTAAGCAACGTTAATTTTAACAATACATTTTTCTGTGTTTCTTGGATATTATTTTTAATGTAATAACTAGGTATAAATCTAATAAGTACATTTTAAATAGTAATACCGGTTTTAATACCGGTATCCCGGTATTAAAAATTTTGAATACCGAATACCGGTATTAAGATTTTGGTCCGGTATTGTAAGCACTAGTGGTGAATCATCTGAGTATATTTTTATTACAACCTATCAATGAAGGAAAGAAAAATAGGAACCATTGATTTTTTAAAATTTTATTGAACGTCTTAATAGGTAAATTCCATTTACTTTTAGATATCTGGGACAATAACATGTCGTACATTTCATTAGCTGCTGATTGAATATCTGGCGGAGTACCGTTAATCGATTCTTTACTAGAATTGCTCATTTTACATTTTCCATACCATACAAATAATAAATGAAACTTGCCTAGACAACCACATGACTAACGTGATTGGTGGATTTCTTATCCGTACGTGTGTAGATATGAAATCACATTCATTCAGTTAACTAGAATTGCCTACTTATCAGAATCAAAATATTTACATGTGAGAGTAAAAAATAGTTATTTATATATCTAGGGAGCAGATATTAATTTCCTCCGTGTGTGTTCGATGCATAGCATAGGGCATTAAACACACAAGGAAGGAAATGAACCTTTGCTCTAGTGATACATTTATAATTTTTTCTTCGAATGCATGTTCTTTAAAGCAAAATTTTAACAAATTTGCTTTAAGAAATCATTATAGTGACTGGATCTCTGTAATGACATTTTGTCTAATTTCCAAATCAACATGACGTAAAGCTTTGGTGTGATATCCATGGCGACATAAACATAAATCCACGAGGTAAAAAATATTGGTGCCCGCCGGGAGCTAATAAAAATTCTCACGCGAGGAATGGAATGGCGGTATCTTACACTTATCAGTGTATTAATCTAGTGACCTTATGGACCACAGTTTTACTATATCGAACTAATTTATTAATTGCAAACTGACACCTAAGGAAAAAAATTTATGTATTTAGTATCATTTAGGTGTTCATAACTTCTAATAATTACTAGAAAATTTTTGATGATACAATTTGTTTTGGATCGAGGTTTTCCATTAATTGAAATGTATTTTTATTCGCAACCATATATGTAATGTAAACATTCCTGACCTCATTTAAGTGGGGGAAGTCGTACATTTCAGCCCGCTACTTCCCGTACTCACTTCCCGCTCAAGTGCGGGAAGTACATTCCCGACCGCTCAGTAGGTAGGGACACTGGGAATCTCGTTGATCCATTCATGCGCGTCACAACCTGTCGTATAATAATATAATAATTTTTCCAATTATTGTTTAGAATAAAGTGGTTGCGAATAAAATAGTATACAAACCTCGACAGGAAGTTTCCTTAGTCTCGAGATAATAGCTGATTTCGACGCTTCGCGTCTCAATCAGCTGACTAATCTCTCGACAGTAATGAAACACTTCCCATCTCGGGCTGTAATATACTATTACTGCACCCTAAAATGCATTTTTTCTAGTCAACATTTAAACTAGGGTTTCCAGTCCCGGGATTCTACCACAAAAACCTAGTCCCGGGACCACAGCCAGAACAGGCGAAGTCCCAGGACCATGTCAACATGCGTGCGTATACTCGATATCAAAGAATTAGAAGGGGTATTCACCGGCGTCCGGCGTACTACTCATGCCTCTTGCACATTTTGCATTATTTGCGTTTTGCGTAGGCAGGAGAGGTATTATCTTCGGTAGGTTAGAATTAAACCTGTGTGTTGTTACAGCCACATTTGCATATATTCTTCGATGTATGTATTTGTCTGTTTTTTTTGTTGGATTTAGATATGTGCGAAGAAGCTGAATAATTTATATTTTTGAGTTTTAAGTGTGTTCGTTATTTGTCTGCTAAAGTGTTACAATTAGAATGAATTCCGATTCGCAACCTACCTTCCTTCTACACTAAAAAAACTATTTGAAGTCAATATGGCGACAATTTTATATATTGAAGATAAAACAATTGGCGAAATGTAAAGTTGGTTCCTACAAAATTATCATAATCAGAGGCAGCTTGACGAAAGGATTACACAAACATTTTGCAGCTCAAACAAAAGCAAAAGATGAACAGCAACAGACATTTTTAGTACCAGAAGAAAGCAATAAAGTTGTAGACTAGCACCAATGCAAAGTATCAGCAGAGAAATACTTTATTTAACTTAAAACACTAGTTTTTCTTTGGATATTTCCCTTTCGGGACCATTTTCGGGATTTTCGGGACTAGTCCCGGGACTTGAAATTTAGCTCGTAAGTCCCGAAAACACTTTTGGTCCCGGGACTTGGAAACCCTAATTTAAACTTCTTTGTGGCTGTTACTGCACTCGGAAGTGTAGTTGTTTTCAGTAATGAATTAAAAGTAAACATTAGTCATGTTCAGTCTCACCACAAACACATTTTTTTATAGCTCATGTGAAACATCTTGCTTGCTTTATGGTTCGAATGCAGTAGTTGTTTATAAGTATAATATTACAGTATATTCAATCCACATAGTGAATAATGCAAACTTAGCACTGGTGTCAAGCCAGAACAGCCTTACAGCTGAACCTAAGATAATACATATTTATAGTTGTGTAGTATACAAACCTGCTAATTATGAATAATCAAATCCGCTTTAAACTACGTTTGGCTTTGCTCTGGTAATCACTTTCCTTATATTAAGGGTATGAGGCTGCACACCAGTACGTTCCGATGTAGAATAAACTAGTGCAAAGAGCAGACACGTAACGGCCTTTTATTTTTGATTTTACTCACATGGTTCCATAGGAAATTCTATAGGGAAAGAATATAACCTCTGCAAACTAGCTATATTGCTTTCAATTATAAAAATATTGCAATATTTCAAAAAACTATATAGAAAAAGAAATTAAATTAACTGCTTGTTTATTGTTAAAAGTTAATGCTTAAGAATACAAATATTTAGAAATATAACTAGAATAAATTAGTTAAGTTTTTGCATAATGGCAGAATTTAGCAAGCCTGCCTCAGCTAAGGTTTCAGAGTCCTTCAACTCTCTCGATGGATATGACGACAACAGAGTGAATGGATGCGTCTCATACTGAGGTCTTGCAGTAACAATGTATGTACGCACTTGTCCCACAGTATGTACATGATTAAACTGCCCCACCATTCTGGATCCGTCAGCTAAACGAATCTGTATGCTACAAGAACAGATTTTAAATTTTATTGGACACAAAACACAATTCATTTTACTTTGTGGTTGGCAGTGATGAGTCGACAGCCAAATCTTTCTTGGCACGAGCTTCGTTACTAGCACAGTCCTTTTCTTGGAGAGCGGGAGCTCCAACTGCAGCTGGCGTAGGGCTGCCCAAAGTGTGACCCTGTCCTGTAAAGGCCCTCGTAAACTTCTTTTCAGAGTCCTGTTTGAGCGATTCCATTCGATGATCTTCCATTGCCAAATGAACCTACCAAGCAGTCTGTGTAATAATAATTGTGTCAAATTAAATTCACTATTCATCAACGATACCTCACTGGTGCCTTGTCTTAACTCCGTTGGTATTTCCCCACGTCTTATACTATCCAGAAAATCTCTATTGGCAGGATCTGTGTACTGTCGTATTTCGCCATCATTTAAGCTGAATCCATCACGCCAAAGTTTCAAAGTTACTTGTTCAGGCCTCGACGGTTCAGGCGCCCCAGGAACCGCCTCAGTGTCTGTGGCAGTCTGCCCTAATTTGTAACCAGTACCTCTAAAAGCTGAAGAACTGGAGCTGCCTGAGCTGGGTTCCAATATTTCTACACCATGTCTGAAAGATGTTAATAGTTCATTTATAATACAGAGCATGCCATAATGTTATAGCTAACATATCAACTGCCGCAGATGTTTTGAAATCCAAGCTCGTAGAGCAAGAATTTTAAGACATCTAAAGCCGCGTACACATATATAAATATTTACGTTGTGTGTTGTATTTCAAAATGTAGCGCACTTATTTGCGGCGCAAATTTAATGAAAGGGCATCATTTTTCAACGCACAAATGTGTGTTGTGCGTTGTGTGTCGGCGCTCTGCCTGTTCGTCGATTTGCAGCGCGGCGCATTGTACATTCTCTTATTATTAGTAAGTTTTATATTTGCAACATTTGTGGAAATAAAGAGTAATAACAGAAGATGAAATGTCATTCAGTAACGTCTTTCTTTTTTTTTATTGAGTTTATTTTAATTTTTTCGAATTAAATGGGGCATTATAGTAAATGCCCTAGATTTATTTTTTACTAATAGCGAGTAATAAGACATGGTTAATCAATAATTTCCTTCTACAAGTTAGAACGTTCATTCATAAAAATAAATTAAAATTAAAACAACGCGACACATATATGCACTACCAACATACGTCTACATCAGCACAACGTTGCGCCGCAAATCTCTTTGAAGTTCAAGCAAAAACTGACTGGGCGATGGATAGCGTGCGTCGTTCGTCACGAAAATATTTGTGGGCGTTTGTTTTCGGCGAACCGTCCGCATCTACATTAATTTCAACGCACACGCACAAATTTGCGTCAAATACAACGCACAACGTAAATATTTATTAATGTGGACGCGGCTTTAGGCTGTTATGATTCATAACATCCATGGTTTGTTCAATAGTTTATCGGTTGCAGTATGGTTACGGTTGCCATGTACGTACGGTAAAGGACTACTACCATACAGATACAGTTATGACTAGTTACCAGCCTACTTTTGTATATGTAAACAAAGACTTAATATCCTGAAACCTATAATATTAATTTAGTGTATAGAGTATTCACACTGAGCACATTTCTAACCAAAAATTTAGAAGTGTATTATGAATAAATACTTGATTATTTTATATAAATTCTAAAGGCTTAGTTTTGTCGAACGGTATTTTAATTCATTTTAAGAGGTTTCCTAACAATATAAGCTAACTATTAAATTAAAAAAAATAAAATAAGCTCAGTACACGGAAAATACTTTTTCATGGGGCACATAGCATTAAGCGCTTTCACATTATTATTTCTAAACTTAATATTACAGTTAGATTCTAATCCGCTAAACTAAAATAACCTAACTGTTGTAACTAATAAAAAAAAATAAGAAAAATTCCATTTATGCTTTACATTGTAAAGGGCATTCAAATAAAACCGTTATTAAGTGGCTTTGTGTCAAACAGTAATTTTCGAAAGTATTATAACGTAACTTATTTTATGGATTGCATATGCACACAATCTCACTTGGACAACTGACATCTCAAGTGACCAAACGCGTTTGAATTCTGAGTAGAGTGATCTAATAATTTGCATATACATAACCCCACTTTGATAACTGACAACTCAAGTGATGTAGCACGCTGAATTCTGGGTAGAGCGATGCAATAATCACAGACATGCCGTGGTAAGACAAAATCTAGTTCAAAGCCCTTTCGATAACGTTTTTTTTTAAAGGTACGTTACTATTGCGACCAAAAAATTTCGCACGGTTCGTTTGCCTTGTGTATGTATGGTTTAATCAAGTGGACTAAAGTCGTTCAATTACAATTGTACAACTGACATTCTGCCTGAAACTATCAAACTGACGAGATTTGTTATTTGTGCAGAAAGTGCGAGGTGAGAAATAAATAAAACCAATTTTACTTACTCTCTCACAGCTTTGAACATATCTGACACCACGTCTCGATTTCTTGGCGGGCCTAACACTTGCTGACCACTGTGTTCAGATCCTCCGGCATAAAATGCCTGCCCTTCCTCCTCGTCTTCACTGGAGCTGTTCATGGTATGAATAGTAGCAAATCTAGAATTAGTAGTTTTAGAGCGAGCTTTCGGCTTCCCTGCGTCAGCTGCTGGAATCGGTGAAGTATCTGGAGGGCTTTCGGGCTGATCCACAGGAATGGGTTCGGCAGAATGTTCTAGCTCCCCGTCGTTTTCGTAAAAGCTACCAAGCGCTACCTACCATTACAAATTATTAAATATGATTGTGCAAATTACTAAATTCTAACCTCTAACTGCCAGGCAGAGGATTCCATATAAAATCGTGCTCTTTCTTCGTCTACGCCGGTTACAGTTATAAATTGCTGCAGTTTTTCTTGGTTATCTGCCATCGTAGTGCAGATGATTTGAATAAAACTACTTAAAATTCAATTCGCATAAGACAATTTTGATTAGTCACTTTAATTTGCAAGGAGACAGTTTGTCTATTTGTCAGATAGTGTTGCGTGTGACTCTAGTAAAGCCGGTTGTACTCACAGCGTGAATACATCAGACACTGCCAAACTAATTTTATTTATTAGAGCTATTTGCATAGGGCATACATACAGGGTGACCAAACGTTTGGAATTTTGGAAATGTTCCGGTGCTATGGGAAAATATTTTGACTCTCACAAAATCATTATCGGAGCAGTTTTCGTGTCTCTTTGCTTGTAATTTAACTTTCCTTAGTACCTACAGCATACGATAAAAGTTATCGAAATCATAAGTTCGTTTAAATGTAGTACCTAACCTGCTGGATTATCGCAACATAAATGTGAACATCTATTACGATAATCCAGCAAGTTTACAAGGTCTCCCGGATAAGATGGAATAAATGAATAATGATCTTATAATAGTACTCGTGTGTTCTAATTATTATTAGAGGAAGACACGATAATACAAAATTCAAAGTTGACTTCAAATCACACAAAATTAATGTAGAAAAAGTTTTTGTTTTGTTAAAACATATAACCAATCACAAGCCTTAGAAATTTGAAATTGAACCAATAACAATCGTTTTACACTGAATAAACACCGGCTAGGTGTAAAGGGGACCTGGACACAACGTCGACTGCCCACAACGTCGACCGGGTATTTTGAACGCCCACAACGTCGACCGTGTCCACAACGTCGACGGAGGTTTGTTGGCCACAGCGTCGACCGTGCCCATAACGTCGACCTGTCTTCAGGGACACAACGTCGACCGTACCCACTACGTCGACTCGTATAAAATGACGCTACGTGCATCGCGGCGGTAGCGTCGCGGGCGACATTACCCGAAAAATTCAAGACTGCAGCGCCGCATCGTCGACTCTAGAACACGTATATGGAACGAGGGACGCAACGTCGACCATGCCCATATCGTCGACCCGCCTTAAGGGACACAACGTCGACCGTGCCCATATCGTCGACTAGTCTTGAGGGACGCAACGTCGACCGTGTCCATATCGTCGACTGGTCTTGAGGGACGCAACGTCGACCGTGCCCATAACGTCGACTCATCTGGAGCTACGTCAGGGCTTAATACGATTTTACTTAAAATGTAATTTTTCTTAACCCCACGCATTCATTTTTTCCTATGCCGTAGATACATTTTGAATAAATTATCGTATATTGTTACCTGTTTGACAGAATTTGTTGAACCTTCTATATTATAAAGAAGCATTATACACCAGTTCGGCAATTCTGTAGCTAGGAATAAACCGGCAATATAATATCACCATAACTTTTTTAATGTAAAAATTATATTACTTCTTTAACAAAAAATCTGGTGTGATAAACGCACACAACTTCCTTTTACAGTGATCTTATCATTAGCCCAAAATTTGATTTTTAATTTTTAAGCATTTGTCAAAAATTTTCAAAAATTACAAATTCTGCAAATACGGTACAAAATAAAGCGTTAGTTGAAGAGACAAATTTTCTCTAGAATTTTAAGTTGCATTCAAAAATGTGATAATATACAGGGTGTTCTGTTTTAAATAGGAGTTAATAAAAAAATAGAAAAAAAAAACAAAAGAAACCCATTTTAGAAGTATTCGACTGGAAAATCACCTATCTCACATCAATACACATTCAAAATGTAATAAAAATGTGAAGTTTGAAAATAATCGTTGGAGCAGTTTTTGAAAAAATCGAAAAAAACTGAAAAATCACAAGAGTAAACACCTACTTCCGGTTATGCGCTTTCTTCAAAAGCTTGCTGTCGCATCTACATGTACAGAAAACTAATATATGAAGTTTCAACGCCATACCTCTTTTTGTTTTTGAGATATTCTGTTCACCGTGCGCAAAGTAGCCTATTCCCGCCCTCATGTGTTGGCGCAAAGTAAACCATTCTCGCCCGAGGGCGGAAAAGTAAATTTTTCTGACCATGTTTACGTAGTTGCTACGGAAATGTGCCTTGCTTTTATTAGATCCTAGTATTATGATTTTTAATGTTAATAGTTGGAACATCTTCACGTATAAAAATAAATCGCACCACGTCTTTCCGGTTGAGGATAAAATTATGTATATATCTCTGGCGCAAGAGCGATTTCATCCGTTGATGATTTACATACTATCAACTATCATCGAGAACTGAAATCGCGTACCTTGCGCCCTTGATATATAAACTACAATTTTTGGGTTCAGGGGACTCGAAAACGTGAAGATCTGTTGAAAACTCAATTTCGAATTTTTGGCATGAATCCAATACTCCCTTTATTGTAAAAGAAAGTAAATATTTACAGCGATGCTGCTTTCAGATTTTTCCTACCTTCATTTGTTGCTGAATAATGACGTCATCGGAGGTTTTTTAAATAGAACAATTCCTACATATTTTCTGGTATCATTTAATTGAGATTTTTTTCTTTTCAGCTTTATAACACTTTTATACCATATCACAAAAAAATCTGTGATATCAATAAACCGCGTTTGTTGATGGTCATTTAATTGATATAGGTAATGTACGAATCGTTAATACAACGAAATAAAAATACTTCCTACTTCATTAACTAATAATTTATTGTAACAAAAAGCTTTATTTATTATAAATATTAACAGTAAGTTTCTTACAGTTAATGAATATCACTTCGAGAGATTCCTTTGAGAAAGTAGAGCTGTATTTTGGAACTCTTTAACACGAAAAATAAAAATTTGCCAAAACGTCAAAATAACAGATAACAAATGCAAATTTTTTTTAAAATACCTTTTTCTACGGTCACCTTTAAAACTGACTATTAAGCGCTCACTGTCAATGCGAAAAGTTAGCGATTCACAAATTTTTTCCCTAGTAACCATTTTAGCATCGCAACCACGTAAACAATGTCTTAATGAAATAATTGCGTCACTTCATTTTACTTTACGCATCGCCATGGCTAACCTGATTATTAATTTAATTCGTCATTTTTCTGGAACTGGCTAAAATTATTGACAATTGCATCACGGTGCGTCCATCATCACGCAACAGATTTATTGAGTTAGTGAGTTTTTGTGAAGTTGAAGATGGACTCTGAAGGTAATTACACCCCGCCTGAAGTATTTGAAGCGACCCAGACACCAACCAACGAGTGTTGTTGCCGGCCAAATCGCGCGGCCTTTATGAACGGCGGTACAACAACTTCATCAAATGGTGTGTATCGAAATTTCAATTATTTGACAAGTTTGTTATTTATTTAGGACCGTAGAAAAAATGTTGTATGTATTTCGAGTGTAAAGAGCCATTTTGGTATTCGGTTGCTTTTTCGCGCCTCCTCATACCAAAATGGCTCTCTTTACACACTAAATACATAAATATCTATTTTCTACAGCCGTCAAAAAAACGTGACTTTTATGCATTTCTATAGATACGCGAAGTTTAACTTTTTTTAACACGTGAAAATTAGTATATTATGATACAAGTGTAGAAGCAAGCCTTTAAAGCACGTGCGACGAGTTTAAAAGCACGACGCGTCAGCGGAGTGCTTTTAACGGCGCTAGTGCTTTAAAGGCACTTCTACACGCGTGTCATACGCTATTTTTTATTACAATTGCATCATAATTTGAGAAATAGAACTAAAATCTATATGTCAATGCCTGTGCAATGACGTCGTGTCGTTGATATGGAGATTAGTTAGCATTTGTTGTTTACGTTACTATGTAGATACAAGAATGGGAGTGGATCTGGCATCTTTTCACAAGCTGCATGCGTTTATGAAAGCGGTAAATAAAAGCTATGAAGCTAAAAAGTCCTTCGTTTTTACGGAGGAAGAGCTTCGTAGATTTTTCGTTCAAGCTCCTGATGACATTTTCTTGTTTTTAAAGGTACTGATATACGATAGTTTTGACAGAGATTAGTGACAGTTACTTTATTTTTCAGGTTGTCGCAATTTGTGGTGTGTTTGGTTCATGCAGAAGATACGAAATGTGTGATTTACGCATGGCTGATATTAAAAAAGAAGGTTCTGCTTTAATCATTAACATTCGCCCATCTAAAACTGAGAAAGGTCGAAAATTTGCTATCATTGAAGATTCTGATATAGAGTATGTTAAGTTGTTTACCAAATACCTTTCTCTATGTCCCAAAAATGTACATACAGATAGGGTTTTTTTGAAGTACGCTAATGGAAAGTGCATCAAGCAAGCTGTTGGGATCAACACCTTTGGTAGATGCCCTTCTCTTGTAGCACATTTTTTTAAACTTCCGGACTCTGCGAGATACACCGGCCATGCTTTCAGGCGGACATCTGCAACGATTATGGCAAATGGAGGGATGAGTGTAGATGAGGTTAAGCGTCAAGTAGGTTGGAGATCTTCGACAGTTGCTGCTAGTTACATTGAAGAATCTGTCGTGAACAAATTGAAAGTTTCGAAGTGCATTGCTGGAGTTGTTAATGGGACGACCACTACGTCATCGTTGTCAGTAAGGTACTATATTTATACGAGCAAGCTCGTCCGCCATTTTGAGTCACTGGAAGTGGCGGAAAATTCAAATTCTAGTTACTTTCCAATTAGCATACGGTAAGTCGGAATAACAACGATCATATCATTTAATTGTACCGTCTTAAAAAAGATTGGTTTTTAAACAAATAAAAAGAAAACAGACAAAATCGAAACATAAAGCACTGTTAACTAACACGCAAGTGGTTCAAACTAGAGAGCTTCAATAGCACCTTAGTTCAAACAACAGTGACGAGTGACAGAACTCAATAGAACTGACAGATACAGTTGACATCACAGAACAACACCTATAGATTTAAATAACCACACTTGGATGAAGACTGTAATTATAATTAGCATCGTAATGGAATGCACCAAGATTTAAATCAGCATGCATTGTTCGTCTGGATCGAGCAGTACATACTCCAACGGTTTCTAGTCTTGCATGGTTGACAGACGACAGAACGCACGGTTACCGGTCAGCGCAGCCAACGGCTGGGCGCTAAAATTCCTGTGACACAAAATCTAGTGGGATAAGCTTGCCTGGTTAATACAGCACTCTAGTTGTCAGTTAATACTGGCGATCCTGCGATAACCAAACCAAATAATAACAAGCTGGAAACTGCTGGAATCCACATATCAAATAATAACAATTGTACATTTAACATTTATTTAAAATAAAAATGATACTGTTTGTTATATCTTACTAAAATGTGTAAATTACAAATACAACTTTCCTTGAAAATGATGACGTCATTGTTTCTATAGCAACTTTAAAGCACTCCAGTGTTTTAATGTTAAGATTTCACACCCTTTTTAGTTTTTTAAACAGGTATTATGATGCAAGTGTAATAAAATAGTATATTAAAGTATGAGTGGATAACAAGGTCTTTAAAACACGCGCGAGTTTTCGAGCACGACGGCGTAGCCGGAGTGCTCGAAATAGAGCAAGTGTTTTAAAGACCAGTTATCCACGAATACTTTACGCTATTTTTTATTATACCTCCAACACTGGAAATAAATTACTCACTAAAAACTTAGAAATAATTTTTGTCGTGATAAATCGAGAGGGTATATTAATATTGCTACTATAGTTACGAGAATTATTTACGTTTTTGTCGCGTCCATGTCCGTTGTTGCATTCAGTCGTTTCCTTGACAACCCTTAAAGCTCGGCGAGCTTTAATCGCCTGTATTCGCACGCTCAGGCGTGCTTTAAACGGCGATTCTGATGCAGGTATAATAAATAGTATATTAAAGTATGAGTGGATAACAAGGTCTTTAAAACACGCGCAAGTTTTCGAGCACGACGGCGTAGCCGGAGTGCTCGAAATAGAGCAAGTGTTTTAAAGACCAGTTATCCACGAATACTTTACGCTATTTTTTATTATACCTCCAATACTGGAAATAAATTACGCACTAAAAACTTAGAAATAATTTTTGTCGTGATAAATCGAGAGGGCATAATAATATTGCTACTATAGTTACGAGAATTATTTACGTTTTTGTCTCGTCCATGTCCGTTGTTGCATTCAGTCGTTTCCTTGACAACCTTTAAAGCTCGGCGAGCTTTAATCGCCTGTATTCGCACGCTCAGGCGTGCTTTAAAAGGCGATTCTGATTCAGGTATAATAAAGAATAATATTTCTTCACGGCTAGCAGTGAAAAAACGGTTTTGGAACACCATTTCCTTAGTTACAACACATATAAAACGTTACGTACATAATAATATTACTCTGTTTATTTGCTATATACGTATGATTTTGTTGCAGAGAATCTTTTATTCTTTTTTTGACGGCTGTAGAAAAAACGTTTGTATTTCGTGGCAAAATTCGTGTTTCTATGGCGCATTTGAATGACTTTTCTGCCTTGACCTAACGGTCTCGGCAAAAATTGACATTCTCACGCGCCATAAAAAAACATTCATTTCGCGCACTTAATACAAAAATTACTATTTTTAGTTTCTTTTTAGTTCTCTTTCTCGATAGTAGAAACAATCAAGTGGGAAATAGGTAGGAAAAGTGTCTTTATCTACTAGCAACATGATATTGTACATTTTCGTCATAAAAACAAAATATGAAAAGCTACTCATAACTCCCAAGGGACTTGTCAAATTATTTCTCTCTCAAACTCATGGTAACAATGCAACTACAATTAACGTCTTAGCAACCATACAATGAGGCAATTCTTGATGTTACTTACATATTCTAATTTAAATGTCATGACATTTTGAAATTTCATACTATTTTTACGCATATGCTAGTAGATAAAATATTGTATGCACCACGGGAGATATTCATGTTCTTTACCTTCGGTTGACTTACAGACCTCGGGCCAGAATTTTTTTCTTAGGTTAGTACTGTTAATGTTGGTTCTCATGCTATCAATTTGAAGTCTACGTCAAATTCGAGGTTAGCAGGTTAGGTTTTGTGTCAGTTTGTGTCAAAACTGACGGAAAACCTAACCTGGTCACTATTTCCTATCTTGTTGCACAAATAGCTATTTCAATTATGTGCAGAACATGGCTAACCCTTATGTAAAATGTAAAATGTAAAAACTGTAAGAAACTTACTGTTAATATTTATAATAAATAAAGCTTTTTGTTACAATAAATTACTAGTTAATAATGTAGGGAGTATTTTTATTTCGTTGTATTAACGATTCGTACATTATATCAATTAAATGACCCTCAACAAACGCGGTTTATTGATATCACAGATTTTCTTGTGATATGGTATAAAAGTGTTATAAAGCTGAAAAGAAAAAAATCTCAATTAAATGATACCAGAAAATATGTAGGAATTGTTCTATTTAAAAAACCTCCGATGGCGCCATTATTCAGCAACAAATGAAGGTAGGAAAAATCTGAAAGCAGCATCGCTGTAAATATTTACTTTCTTTTACAATAAAGGAAGTATTGGATTCATCCCAAAAATTCGAAATTGAGTTTTCAACAGATCTTCACGTTTTCGAGTCCCCTGAACCCAAAAATTGTAGTTTATATATCAAGGGCGCAAGGTAAGCGATTTCAGTCCGCGATGATAGTTTGGAGCCCGACCGAAGGGAGGGCTGTAAATCATCAAGGGATGAAATCGCTCTTGCGTCAGAGATATATACATAATTTTATCCTCAACCGGAAAGACGTGGTGCGATTTATTTTTATACGCGAAGATGTTCCAACTATTAACATTAAAAATCATAATACTAGGATCTAATAAAAGCAAGGCGCATTTCCGTAGCAACTACGTAAACATGGTCAGAAAAATTTACTTTTCCGCCCTCGGGCGAGAATGGTTTACTTTGCGCCCGCACATGCGGGTGGGAATAGGCTACTTTGCGCACGGTGAAAAGGAAAAGAGGTATGGCGTTGAAACTTCATATATAAGTTTTCTGTACTATGTAGATGCGACAGCAAGCTTTTGAAGAAAGCGCATAACCGGAAGTGTAGGTGTTTACTCTTGTGATATTCAGTTTTTTTCGATTTTTTCAAAAACTGCTCCAACGATTATTTTCAAACTTCACATTTTTATTACATTTTGAATGTGTATTGATGTGAGATAGGTGATTTTCCAGTCGAATACTTTTAAAATGGGTTTCTTTTGTTTTTTTCTATTTTTTTATTAACTCCTATTTAAAACCGAACACCCTGTATATTATTACATTTTTGAATGCAACTTAAAATTCTAGAGAAAATTTGTCTCTTCAACTAACGCTTTATTTTGTACCGTATTTGCAGAATTTGTAATTTTTGAAAATTTTTGACAAATGCTTAAAAATTAAAAATCAAATTTTGGGCTAATGATAAGATCACTGTAAAAGGAAGTTGTGTGCGTTTATCACACCAGATTTTCTGTTAAAGAAGTAATATAATTTTTACATTAAAAAAGTTATGGTGATATTATATTGCCGGTTTATTCCTAGCTACAGAATTGCCGAACTGGTGTATAATGCTTCTTTATAATATAGAAGGTTCAACAAATTCTGTCAAACAGGTAACAATATACGATAATTTATTCAAAATGTATCTACGGCATAGGAAAAAATGAATGCGTGGGGTTAAGAAAAATTACATTTTAAGTAAAATCGTATTAAGCCCTGACGTAGCTCCAGATGAGTCGACGTTATGGGCACGGTCGACGTTGCGTCCCTCAAGACTAGTCGACGATATGGGCACGGTCGACGTTGTGTCCCTTAAGGCGGGTCGACGATATGGGCATGGTCGACGTTGCGTCCCTCGTTCCATATACGTGTTCTAGAGTCGACGATGCGGCGCTGCAGTCTTGAATTTTTCGGGTAATGTCGCCCGCGACGCTACCGCCGCGATGCACGTAGCGTCATTTTATACGAGTCGACGTAGTGGGTACGGTCGACGTTGTGTCCCTGAAGACAGGTCGACGTTATGGGCACGGTCGACGCTGTGGCAACCAACCTCCGTCGACGTTGTGGACACGGTCGACGTTGTGGGCGTTCAAAATACCCGGTCGACGTTGTGGGCAGTCGACGTTGTGTACACGACCCGTGTAAAGCACCAAGTTGGATAGCGTTAATTACTTATTTCGTTATTTTCAGCTAGAGTCCTGCATCGGATCGGGTGGCGGGTAGGATTTATATCAATATTGAGGGTAGCGGGTCGCACGTTCCAGCAACTTGCTTCATATAGAAAGCCTAATAAAGAAAGTTATTTTCACACTTCCGAAAGCAAATTATCAGGTATAATTTTTTTTATACACAAACAAAATTTATGTTGAGGAAATGAAATTGTACCCGACCCGCGGCCCGCAGTTTCAAATCCGCACCCTGGTCTAATATTCGAATTTGGGGTCAAGTACGGATTAAAAGTGCAAAATTTGCGGGTCGCGGGTCGAGTGCGGGTTTGAAACGGCGGGTCGCGGGTTGGGTGCGGGTTTAAAATTTCAGAAATTGCAGGTCGCGGGTCGGGTGCGGGTCCTATATATTGGACCTGCGTATGTCTCTATCTTCAGCATTCTCTTAATGACATAAATGTAAATTTTCTAAAATTACTATAATTTACGACCACATTGGAACGCTAACTTATTCAAAGACTTTATATTGACGGAAATAATTAGATCTCGTTTATTTGAAAAGATAGAGGCTATATTTAAATTTGTTTGATGTTTTCGAGGTTACTCGGAATGTCAATATTAAAATAAAATTTCCGATATTTTTGGCTTTGTGCTTTACACCTTGAGAATCCAAACAAGAAATTCTGTAATAGTTATGTTCGTTGGTAGCTCGTGAACTTGTTAAGCATAGGTCACAGGGTTATTTTGTTGTACCAAATTTGCTTGTGATACACCAATTATGACGTATTTATGACGTCAGCAATCGTGTTCGTTAAACATCTCTAAAAATATGGCGGGCAGTAATTTCGTGCTATTGTCTGACTCGATTCTGCCCAGTGTGTTTGTGAAAGTTGAAGAATGAATAAATTCAGTGAAATCCCATCCCAAAGACCAGATTTTCCTCATTTTATTTAGTTATTGGTATACCCTGTTAAGGTCAGGTGAAAACTCCGCGTTTCCTTTACGAATTCAGACCGCTCGTTCTCGTAGAGCGCATTTAAAATCCTGTGCCTAATTGCAACCGCTTCCCTGTGCCCCGATATAGTCTATTTTTATGCGACGGCGGTTCGTTGCTTTGCGCAAAGGTGCTGCCGGAAAGCAGCGTTAGAATGAATTAATTGTTTAAGTGGAAGAGAGAGCGCAACCGTACTTGCCTCACACCCCTGCCTTTTAGCCAGACAGTTGACCACATGTTCATGCAGCTGTACATTTTATGGAGCGCACTAGCATCTCCCCACTTAATTCCGGTAGCGCGACGTCTTTTCTCGTGGCGGTTGAACTTGCGTAACCAAGCGGAGTTGTTCTGTGTAGGCAGAGCCCGCTGTGGGTGATTCGAGTTGTAGCTGTTGAGCAGTTCAGTGGTGTATCAAGTGTCGAAGACGCGTTGGTAACCCGTCAAGGAAGGTAACCCTACATTTCGGTTCAGCATAAATGGTATCATTCGGTTTGTTGTAACGTGTACCGTCGCATAAGTATGCATTAACTGTTGTTACGGATTTTTCCGCCATCGTGTTGTGAATACCCTTCCCCTGGAGCACCTTTTGCCATTCCTGGCTGCCGATGTTGTCTATTTTGACCACCTGCCTTAGCGTTCCAGGACGACGGTTTTCCAACTGGACATTAACACCAAGCTCATCGCTTAACCACCAAGTATTGTCAAACTAGTTTTAATGTAGTGTTACGTTAGAATTTAGAGTATAGCATTCCCTTTCACAGTGCGTGGAGTGACGCCATACCCATAATCAAACGCTGTAGTTTTGTATTGGGCGTTTGTCTCTTAAGTTTTAGCACGTAGTAACGCGCCTTCAGCGCTAATTTCATTTCATTGTTTGTCACGTTTAATGAATTACTACTTGAAATGTGTACCTGTACACTTATTTTGTTTATTTTAATCAATAGGCGGATATTCAAAATGATCTTTGTTTCTTTATGACTTGTACATGTTTCCTGTGACGAATTTATGTGTTTTTATGTAGCTGTAAAGACCAATGTAAGGTGGAGCGACGGGAGTTGTTTAACCGCTGAAGTTAAGTCCCTGAGCTAGCTGGAGACAATTACTATTACGTTACAAGACCGGAAAGTAATATTTTGCAGGTCGAACCAAATAGACTTCAGGAAAGTTTGGGCAAATCTGCAAAACACTTTCCGGTCATGTACCGTACAATATTTGATTACGACATCCGAGTCCATACTTACAAACTTGTGAATTCACTTTCGAAAACTCAAAAAAGTATGACATTAGAATCTATTATTTGACGTATCCAAACAATAACACAAACTTGTTTCAATAGTAACGAAGGCATCAGGGACCGATAAAATCTTTTACCATTTTCCGATCTTGACCGGCAAAACGTTACTTTCTGGCGAAAAAATTCTCCAGAAACTGCATATTTTCTGGTCGGTCGTAAAAAAATTACTATTTCAATGCCAGCGTAAATAACTTGAGGGATATTACATCTCTTTGTCGCACTCCTCTTATTAGATTTACTTTATTGGCGTTTTCGTGTAATTTCACCCATAGTGTTGTAGCAGTATAGAGTTTACCTACTAAAAGGTAATACATTTGAATAATCACAAAACCTGATAATTAAGCAACTTAAAGCACTCAAGAGAAATACAGGTTGCAGATTCATCATATAGTCCTTTTTGAATTGAGTTAGGTGGATAGTTGAAATATTTTGATATTAATAATAAAAAAGAAACCGCTTCCTGTTTTGAAAAAAACTGATTGAGGCTTCATAGCGTCAGCAGAAAAAACAAAGCTAAGAACTGAATCCCAGTATAAACGGATAAACTTAGCAATTGTAAAGAAATAGGGTAGTTCCTACATACCTTAATTGAGAGTATCTTTGGTTTAGCTTTTTGGCCTCCCCTCTAATTCTTACTCTTTAAAAGCAACGAGTCATTATGATAAAGGTGGAATAGAATTGTCCAGGGTCGTAGCGAAACTTTTTGGAAGGGCATAACCGGAAAAGGAGGACCATGTTAGATCTGTGTTAATTATTAATAGAGAAACCTCACCAGAGAACCACTTCATTAGTTTGACAATGGGTGTTGTTCCAGTTACATAAAGTTCAACTCGATGGGCAAGGCAGCAATTGCTGGCACGATAGATTGTTTGTTTTTATAACTAGGTTAGTCCCAAAATTTTAGGAATCTATATATAAACTGTTCAATTAATTCATAACATAAAATATGTTAAATTACTACCAAATAAGGGCATATATCATATTATCAACAGTCAATGAATTTATAATAACGTAATAAGACAATTAATTACCTTCTTGGTGGCCAGGCTAAACAAACCAGGTTATAATTTTATAAACGTCATATCATAGGGGTTTAATGTTATAATTAGTGATGGGCATAACCGGACAATTTTCATAACCGAATTATTTGCATTCGAATGATATTAATAACCGAATGATTATTTGAATAATCATTCGAATAAATTTTGGCTCTCGATTCGTTTCGATTAAGTCGGCCGGTTTGCCGGTTGGCGGTTCACCGTCATCTGCATCGACATCGGTTCACCGTCATCTGCATCGACATCGGTTCACCGTCATCTGCATTCACATTGTAACTTGCAGATAGCAGAGGAACCAAAACATAATATGTACGGTCGGCGCCTTAGAAATCGGGACACGTAATATGTTCTTGAAGTCTTTGGAGTATTCTTGCTCCGGTTACTTCATTAATGTGAGATGGCATTTCATAATTGACAAACAATAAACAATCTGACGTAACAATTAAAACCATAATAACTGTAAAAACCCAGTTTATACACTTAAAAAATACATGCAAAATATATCATAATAGTGTGTAGTGCCCGATTTCCAAGGCGCCGACCGTACATTATGTGTTATGTATTGGAAATTAAGAGGTATTTATTAAGAAGTCTAGAAAGAAAGAAATATGCAGCAAATAAGCAGTCCCGCTAATCGCAATAAAAACAGTGGTAAAACGTTTATCTTTATCGATCGGGCTGGTTAAAGGCGCCGCCTCTTGTATTGAACCGTTTGAGATGTAAGCAAATAAAAAATTGTTTTATAGCTTGATGCGTTTGCAGTTTTTAGGCGTTCAGGTTTCAGGTCCCCAGAATTTGATGATTTGATATTTTTTATGATAGGAGGTAGGTACGCTATAACCAAATGGTGTTTTCAGTACAGCCTGTTTATGAGTTATGACGTATTTATAACGGGTGTTCATAAACAGTCGTCATCCCAGTAGGTTTTGACTTCAGAAACGTATGTCTATTAAAATTGAGAAAAAATGCGCTATGACAGTACTCAATGACGTTTCATTGTGTTGCACGAATTAATCAAAGACATAACATTTTGTTTTTCAAAGCAACTGGGATGACGACTGTTTATGAACACCCGTTATTTACAGAATTTTGAGCACTGCGTAGGTCGCTGAGATATGGCACGTAGTATTTTTGAATAGAGGTTTTATATTCAAAGCGTAGTACGTATCAGCATGAGGTTATTTTTCATTTGAATACTTGGAACGAAAACCGAGTTACATAGGTTATTTCAATAACCGGATAACCGGTTATTTTTCATTCGAATAAGCCCATCACTAGTTATAATGCAGACATGTATCCAATAATGGGCATTTCTTAAACTTTAGAAATGTGAATTGAGTTAAACGTGAAACTCATTAACAACATTAATTAAAACTATAAATAGGTTAAGAGGGTATAAAGAGCTCTTTAGATTTATCTTACCCGAAAGTGTTTAATGTCCGTAAAATATTGAAAACCTATAAAACTATAAGTTGATTAATCAATAGAAATCAAAATATTGATAACTTCAATTCAATATTTCAGTATAAGGTGAACTGCAGAAATTGCCATACTAATTAACCATGTATTATGTTAAACTCCCATTTGACATAAATATGAACCCTGAATTATAAGATTGAATGTAAATAAATATCAAATAAAAGAATTCACAATTTAAATAAAATTGTTGGCGCCATATACTTCTTGTTTAATGAGCTAATACCTTTTTGACAAAGTGAAGCTAACTAAAAAAATCCCATATCGCAGCCGAGGATTGAGCTAGTCGGAGATGTGTGAGCCTTCTAAGGTAGGTTACAATAGTTGGTACAGTGTTGCATTTTTGTATGTTTCAATGAATCTGGAGTACCGAAAATCTATGCGGCCGTCTTTCAATGCATCCAATATTTCCCAGGTTTCCACGCTGTCAAAGGTTTTTGCATAGTCAACAAAGGTTAGGCTCAATTGTATTTTGTATTCGTGGCACTTTTCTATGAGCGTCTTTAAACTTCACATGATCCAAGGTTGTCATTTGTACTGAAACCTGCTCTAAACTCTGCTTAATCTCTAGGTTGGTAGGCGTCAAGTTTTCGTGTTAAACTGTTCGTTATAATGTTCATGAATAGTTTGTATAAATGACTCAAAAAACTTATCTATACCATAAATCGTTGGTCTCTTTGCATGTTTGTTCGCTATCTCCTACGAAGATACTGGACCGATTAAATTGTATGATAGTTTAAAATTTTGATAATTTTTAGACTTAGATCGTAGGACGGTTTTTATTTCAAAAAAGTACGAAAAAGTAAAGTTTTAATTAAATCGTGTAATTAGCGAACCTGTCAGGTCATTTTGTATTTTAATTAGCCACCTAGGCTTTAGGGCAGCGTGCCCGTAGGCTAAACCCTTTTAGTTACTTATTTGGCTTTATCGCCTAATTCCATAATAATAATGATTTTGCACATATTTGGCCTCAAGCGCAGTATTTCTCGTCATCCGGGGCACCCCTTTGTTGGTACTTTGACAATCGGGTGTTAACGCTCGCAGGATTTCCGAACCTTCTAGAATTTACGGTGTTGGTGTGACTGCGAGGCTCGCGCTCTCTTCGTCACCGGCACTTATTTGTTTTATTGGGCGCCTCGCCATTGGCTGTCTTTGTCACCGGCACTTATTTGTTTCATCTTATCGCCTCACGATTGGCTGCCGAGATATAGTCACGTGGGGACGCGACCGATGTGTCATGTTGCAACGTTTCCCTCTGGGCAGTTGATCTCAGCCCGTTGCAGAAAGCGTTCGTTTGGTGGTTGTGTGATCCAGGCGGCGTCCTTTGGCCCCTTAGGTGCCCGAGGACGCCTGCCGCTGTTGATTAATATTGTTGCCGTGGAGGCCCCCTTTGGTGTTGCCCGTTTCGAGGTGTTGTAGCGAGCGCTGCGAGAATTGTTTCACCTTCGAGAGGTGTTGTGGTTGTGCGAGCTCCGAATTGTTCCGGCGTAGCGTGGGTGCATCTTGAGTCCAGTTTCTGCTCCCTCCTCCCCTCGACATTCGAGGATCTGTCCCGCAGAACGTAAGTGGCCCATTTTCGTCGTCAAGTTGTACGCGTCCTGACGCGTCGCACGTCGCCATTATGGCGGATACCCACTCATCACTATAACCGTCGAATATCGAATGTACCTGCCGCCTAAGACTGCAGCTTGTCGCAACTCAACTGTACCAGGCTTCCCGACCCCCTACGTATTAAGGTATGTGTATTTGAACTGATTACCGTTGTGAACGCGAGTGTTTCTGTCCCGCGGGGAGCATTAAGTCCCGTGTGCGAGTTGTTTTGGAACGCCGCGAGCGAGCCCGTCACATCTCTTGTGCCTACAGGCACTGTCGTCATATTTGCCCGCATTTCCAAATTACAGACTGTCTATTTTACAAGGGCTTGCATTACTGTATGTTGCATAAGGCTTCGCGCCCACATGCTGCGCATTCATTTCGAATTTTAGACTGTATCTTTGCACGGGCTTGCGCCTAGTGCTATCTTGTTTATTCTGTACATCTGTCGCTAGGTTTAGAACGTGCGCCAGCTGGTGTTTTCTTAGATATAATATATATATATATAGGGCGACGCACTCCGCTGCCCCATTGTAACCCGTGATTCAATATATGACTTGTTAATTAAGGGAACTATTGTTTTGTTTCGACTTGTGCATGTTCTGTTTCAGATAAGCGCCCCTTCAGTGTAATGATTATTGTGCGACGGGACGAGGGAGCCTTGAGCGTACAGGTGGGTGAGACAGCTGCGTAGTCGCGGCCGGATTGGCACCTAATTACAATCTTTGCATAAGGCAATCCCGAAATTGTTATTTGAACTTGCAACTTTTGAGTAATCCTATCGATGGATTATCGTGAATACTTCGCCCCCGTCTAACCGCCCAGGCCCGGTTATTCGGGTTAAGACAGGCTTGGTGGCGCCCTCTTTATTTTACCGTTATTTACCGACCCTCTGGCCGTTACCCTTAGATAATCTCGTTAAGAACCCGCCCAACTCCACTGAAAGTCTAGCCGGCCTATCTTGTTGCGGCTGAGTAGCGGCCTAGGAGATATTTCGTCCCGATTTCGTCAGTTACGGCCCGCGCCGGCCGTTTCGTTATTGTATGAGCCGGTGCGGTGTCGTAAAGTCAGTTTAAGACCGTAACAAACCCTTAATTTTCATATAGCATTATAGCAGCGCCTTATTCAATTAAGCATCGTGGGTCAGTGGTAGAATGCTCGCCTGCCACGCGGGCGCCCCAGGTTCGATTTCCGGCCGATGCATCCTTTTTTTTAAGTTATATTAATGAATTTCTCTTAAATTCGCGAACCTAGGCGTAGCTCGGGTGATTCACTAGTAGGTCTATAATTATTTATAGTTGTGATATTGCCTTTCTTGTGTATGAGTGTGACCAATGCACTGTACCAGTCTTTGGGTATATCAGCTTCCTCTAAACATTTATTAAATAGAATTGCCAGCTTTCTTCACAGCATGTCTCCAACTTCCTTTATTATTTCATTGATTATTCCATCTTCTCGCGATGATCAGTTATCTTTGTTTGTTTAATCGCCATTTCAATTTCCCAGTTAGATAGAGTAAGTTAAATATTGTTTTATGACGTCGCGGAACGTGTTTGACAAACAAACTTGATGCAACAAAATTATCGTGTTACCTATGCTTTACTGTAGCTTCTGAACCAGGATACTTTTAATATAGGCAAACTTGGTCCTTTTGCTGTTTGTGCATCCATGTAGAATGTAGACTAACGTTTCGTACGACATTGCAATTGCATTCTCCGTGTCAAAGTTACTCTAAGAGCTAGAGATAAAGATGAAGGTATTTAAGGTCTCTGCCAATCGTGCTGAACGACATAACGCTAATTGATCGTTCGAGTGCAATGCACTTTGAATCGGCGGCGTGTGGTCGACTGAAGTGCTGTGGTTGTAATGCTTTACATCGTGCATGACAGGAGTCCAAGCTAAAGCTTAGTAAACTATGTCGAAAACCATCTCATTTGGATGTTTTTCTATTTCTATAGCTTCACATATCATTCGTGGAATGCACTGTCAAATACTCTGACGTGCTCAAATATTAAGGTGCGTCTATTTTTAAATGTATGCTCAGCTACTGCTAATTTTGTAATGCTATGTTTACAATTCCTTGCAATCTTGATCTTGAAGTCTGAGATCAATGGAATAGCCATTCTGTCCAATGTACTTACTAGCCAAATCATTGATCGCTTGCTTGTAAGGGGCCACTAACGAACTATTACAAACAACACCTTGTTTGGTTTGACAAGATGTAAGATACGGCTATCGCCTTAAAAATCTGGTACACCAAATTTTTCCCTTTGTGAATACGACTGAAATAACATAAGTATCATAGCAACCGCTAGATTTAAAGTATCCGTCACTGCTATCACTAGTCCCTCTTTATAAGCTGTCAGCCCAAATAACAATGTCCACAATTAATTTTTAAATTCAAGTCACTAGATTTTCGACCTTGTACCAGATTTTTAAGGCGATAGCCGTACATAAATCCGAAAATGCTGGATGTTTATCTGCATAGACGATACGTTCTAAGTCGAAATTTGATTTTAATGACGTGTAAAATTTGACGTTACAATTACAAATCTTGGAAATACCATTTAGAATAACCGGGCTCCATAGCTCGGTAGTTAAGTATTCTGGCTACTGATCTAAGGGTCGAGAGTTCGATTCCAGATCGCAGTGAGGTTTAAAAAAAAATAAAAATGCGGATGAAAACCTATACAGAATGCGGAAGTGATGTAAAGCCGTGGGTCCCATGTTACTACGATGTGTAGCATGTAAAAGATCCCCTGCTAGGGTTGGAACTGCTTAGTCTCGGCAAAGTTCTAAGGTACCTGGTACTCTGCATGCCTAGACCTTGTCCACGGGGTGGAAAAAAAGGCCTATGAAAGCCTACTTGCTTGACAACAGTCTCCACACAAATACTACTACTACTACTACTGCTACTACTACTATTTAGAATCGCAGAGGTTTTATAGAGTCTGTGATTTAAAAAGTAACTAATGTCTATCTGGTGAGATTTTAGAGTGGTATGCGGAACCTATTCCAATTTACAGAGGCGAGCGTCGTTAGGCATAAATCTAACTTGTTATAGGGACACTGGTTCCATATAAACTTTATTTGAATAATATTTTACGATGGAAATGGTGTGACAGCTAAATTTAAATTATCGTACTGATCTTTCAAAGAACGTACCTTTTAAGCAATTTCTATTTTCTACTTTTATTTAAATATCGATGAACAACGGAAACTGCAAGAAAGAATAAAATTGTTAGGTGTAGCTTTCATTTTGAAGAAAGGTGTTTCAGAGTCACTTTTTCTGGAAAAAGACTATTAAATAACACTGCAGTGTCTGCACTTTCTTCAGTACATTTTTAATGACTACATTTACAGATGGGTATCCAATAAAACAAATAACTTTTAAATGTTTAATTTTAAAAATCTTACAATGAATTACTCATAAACTTATAACCTTGCAATAGCACACAGAATAAAATGCTTCCTTACTATTACAACCTAGAACATCTAAATGTGTAATAAATGCGATTATCTGCATTATTCTATTTTAGAACGAAAAAATTAGCTATCCAAAACAGACCTGCCTGAAAATATTATTCTGTCTTCAACTACGAATTCTTGGAGGTCCACGCCTCTCTCGAGAAAAATATTAAAACTATAGATCTCTGAAGCGCCAGCGTAGCTCAATGGTTAGAGTATTGGACTGCGGTGCGGAAGTCTGGAGTTCAAATCCAAATCGATGCCTGGCGGGCGGCTTACCCAGTCGCTTTAAATAATTGCGGCCCTGCGTTCGAAAGAACAATGGGTAATAATGCGGTTGTCTAATGCGTGATGCTCACTACATCACCACGTGTCACGAATTTGACACGCGACAG
Source organism: Agriotes lineatus (assembly GCA_940337035.1). Lineage (NCBI taxonomy): Eukaryota > Metazoa > Arthropoda > Insecta > Coleoptera > Elateridae > Agriotes > Agriotes lineatus. The sequence goes on along the minus strand of CALNHX010000747.1, from coordinate 138,768 downwards.
CCGGGTGTGATAGCGAGGATGTATGTATGTATGTATGTATTATTTTTGGGGAGACTTACGTCTAGCAAGTAGGCCTTTGTAGACCCTTTTTGTCAACCCCATGAACAAGGTCTAGGCATGCAGAGTACCAGGTACCTTTGTCCTACTTAGAATTTTGCCGAGACTGAAGGAGTTCCAACCTTAGCAAGGGATCTTTTACAACGCATCGTAGTAACATGGGACCCACGGCTTTACATCACTTCCTAATGATGGCTTTCATCCGCATTTTTTTATTTTTAAAAACTTCACCGGGATCGGGGATTGAACTCTCGACCCTTAGATCAGTAGCCAGAATGCTTACCACTGAGCTATGGAGCCCGGCCGATAGCGAGGATACGGAAGCTCTGACCTTCCACCTTGCAGGCCAAGCTCCTTCATAGGGTGTTAGTGCCTCACCATTATTATTATAGATCTCTAAGATGTACGTACACCGTACTATAAATAGATTATGCCATTCATATTTATGATTTTCGAAAATAAGTCAGTCAATTTTTCTTAATGCAGTATATTTTTTAACGTTTCATCAGCTTAAGCTGACTTCCTCAGAAATACAATATATCAATATAGAATAAACTAAAAAAGAAAATGAGATAAGGGTTAGATAATTAAACTAATGCAATTTTATTTTTACCATATGTAATATGTTGACTAATTTTTTTTTGAGAAACATAAAGTTGTAAAAAGTAATTCTTACAATATAGTTTGAAATGATAATTAAAATTATTATGTAAAGATGAAATTTATAAATGTCAGATGTGAAGTTTTGAAATCTAGTACGTTTAAAAAATTTTATTGTAAATTTTTATTGACACAATTTTTTTTCTAAATGTTAGATGTTAAGTTATGAAATTTTAAAATTTTTATTATAAAGGATATTTTGATATTAACAATTTTTAAAAAAATCTGGTGTGATACACGTATTTTCTTTTACAGTGATCTTATAATTAGCCAAAAATTTGATTTTAAATTTTTAAGCATTTGTAAAATTTTCAAAAATTACAAATTCTATAAAAACGGTAGAAAATACAGCGTTAGTTGAAGAGATAAATTTTCCCTAGAATTTTCATCTGAATTCAAAAATGTAATAATATACCGGGAGTTCTATTTAAAAAAGGAGTTAATAAGAAAATAGAAAAAAAACAAACTAAACCCATTTTAGAGGTATTCAACTGGGTAATCACCTATCTCACATCAATACACATTAAAAATTTCATAAAAATGTGAAAAAACTGAAAAATCACAAGAGTAAACACTTACTTTCGGTTATACGATTTTCTTCAAAAGCTTGCTGTCGTATCTAGACAGTACACAAATCTTATATATGAAGTTTCAACGCCATACCTCTTTTCGTTTTTAAGATATTCTGTTCACACACAGACATACCGAGTGACAGACCGACCAATGAACAAAAACATTTTTTTTGGGTTCGGGGACTCGAAAACGTGAAGATCTGTTGAAAACTCAATCTCGAATTTTTGGGGTGAATCCTATATGTACTTCTTTTATTGTAAAAAGAAGTAATATACTTTTTTAATTAATTATATAACAATAATTAGAGAAGGTTATAATAAATAGAATGAAGATTATCTATGTCAGTTTTGTAATTAGTAGAATTTGCATTTTTTTATTTTTATCATTTCATAGATAAGGGGTTTTTGTAAAATATTTTCTCTTTGCAATATTTTAGGTGAGTAAAAATTTAAATGATGGTAATTATCAACTGCATGGTCAGAGAGAACAGTATTTGGTTTATTTGGAGTTCAATGTTAGTTTTTATAGAATTTTTATGTAAAGTTATTCTTTTTTAGATTTTGTTTTGCTTGTTCTTTGTATTTAGTATTACAATTAATTTGCTAAACAATATTTGATTCAGATTGAATTTTTGTTTTATCTTTTAGATGATTAAATAGTTGATTACCAATTGCATTGTAATTTTAAAAAAACAGCTGTATTAAACAAATATAATTTTTCCCGCTGCTGATCATGTAAGTCAGTGATACAGCCTTAGTAACAAAATGTGTAAGGCGGTGATTATATTTGTTTGCTGCTTTCCCTTAACAACGGAACTTAATATTACTATTAAGTTCCTAGGATAAACAAATCTGGTGTGATACACTTACACAACTTCCTCTTACAGTGATCTTATAATAATTATCCAAAAATTACAAATTCTACAAAAACGGTACAAAATAGTGTTAGTTAAAGAGACAAATTATTTCTAAAAATTTAAGCTGAATTGAAAACTGTAATAATATACCGGGTGTTCTGTTTAAAATAAGAGTTAATAAAAAAAATATAAAAAACAAAAGAAACCCATTTTAGAAGTATTCAACTGGAAAATCACCTATCTCACATCAATACACATTAAAAGTGTAATAAAAATGTAAGGTTTGAAAAAAATCGTTAGCCGTTTTTGAAAAAATCGAAAAAAGCTGAAAAATCACAAGAGTAAACACCTACTTGCGGTTATGTTTTTTGGGTTCAGGGGATTCTAAAACATGAAGATCTGTTGAAAACTCAATTTCGAATTTTTGGGGTGAATCCAATACTTCCTTTATCGTAAAAGGAAGTAAAAATTAACAACGCAAGATGCAGACTTAGACGTTTTGTTTGTAATTGCAAGTGTTTATGTGACATGTGACACTCGCAGGTAACACGACTCACGAAAATTAATACCGGTGACAGGTGACAAACCAAACGATTTTTTCAAAAATCTAGGAAAATGTCGATAAGCAGCAGGAAAAATATAATAATGTAACGATCTTGGGGCCGGGCCGTTGGAGACATATGACTCAGCGTCCCGATCATTCGAGAATGACAGGCGGGGGCAGTGTCACGACCTTGAGCCGGTTTACGTGCGGACGGATGACTCACAGCTTCCCAGGCTTCGAGAAACGACCTTAAATAAACATTAAATAAACTAATTGACTAACAAGTACCGATAAACGACAGTCAGATAATAAATTTAAGTGTGTGTTGTGGATGCCTGTGACAAGATCCCAAAGCAGCAAGATGGAGGCCCAATTAAGCCAACTTTTCCAGCTGATGCAAGTTGGCCAGGAGAAGGCAGAAAAAGCACAAGAAGTACTTAAGGAAGAGCTGAAAGCCTGGCGAAGAAACGGCCGGCGAGGACTACGTGGGGAACCTGAAGAAGAGAATGGAAGAGTTCGATCTCTGCTGTTGGATACTGGAGTGACGAAGTCCATCGCCAGGTCTGACGTAATGCGGAACAAGGGTCAGCTGCTGCCTACTAGGACACCCCTTCGCACTGCCACGGGAGGCGCAGTGACCACACATGGGGAAATTGATTTGACATTGAAGATTGGGGATCAAACCCTGAAGCATCGGGCCCTGGTTGCTGACGTTGCGGACGAGTTCATCCTGGGAATGGATGTTAGGAATGAGTGTGGGTTCACTTTAGACCTGGGACGCGGCGTGTTGCCCGTGGGTGGGGAGGAGCTTTCCCTACACCCAAGAGAAGAGATCGCAGTACGAGTGATATTGGAGGAAGATGTTACTCTGCCGGGATGAACCGAGAGGCTCGTGGCTGCATACCTGGATGGCGATCTCCGGGGCAACGTAGTGCGCAGGATTGAACCCGATTATGACAAGGAGGTCACTTATGGTATCCTGGTTGGGAAGACGTTGGTAAAGACTGGGCTTAAAGTCCCAGTAAGGATGATGAACGTCAACAGGGAACCGGAAACTGTCAGGAGAAACACAATCCTGGGAATGGATGTTAGGAATAAGTGTGGGTTCACTTTAGACCTGGGACGCGGCGTGTTTTGCTATGGGTGGGAAGGAGCTTTCCCTACACCCAAGAGAAGAGATTGCAGTACGAGTGGTATTGGCGGACGATGTTACTCTGCCGGGACCAACCGAGAGGGTCGTGGATGCATACCTGGGTGGCAATCTGCGGGGGAACGTAGTGCGCAGGATTGAACCCGATTATGACAAGGAGGTCACTCATGGTATCCCGGTTGGGAAGACGTTGGTAAAGACTGGGCTTAAGGTTCCAGTAAGGGTCATGAACGTCAACAGGAAACCAGCAACCGTCAGGAGAAACACAATCCTGGGAAGGGGCATGAGCCAACAAGAACGGAGGAAGATCGAAGATCTGGTGGCCCGGTACCAAGACATCTTCGAGTGCGGAGATCATCCCAGCGGCCGTACCAACGTAGTAAAACATAAATCATTCGAGTTTGGCAGAAGAATCTTGCTGAGGACCGACCATGCTGGTCTAAGATGGCTACTGCAGTTCAAGAACCCTGAAGAACAGGTGACTTGGTGGATCTAGCGCCTACAAGAGTACGACTTTGAAATAAATCATCGACCTGGCACAGCCCACCGCAACGCCGATGCGTTATCCAGGAGGCCCTGCCCTGCGGACTGCGGCCACTGTTCGAAGCTGGAGAGTCGTGCGGTACACATCAATCGTACCACTGTAGTCGACGGCCCGTGGGAGCTACACGAGTTGCAGAACAGCCGGGAGAACGACCCCGACTTAAGCACAGTTATAGCCTGGAAGCGAGATGGCCGTCGACCTACCTGGCAGGAAGTCTTCGCCAGCAACCGAACGGTGAAGACCTATTGAGCGCAATGGGACTCCTTACAGCTGGACAACAACGTCCTGACCAGAATCTTGGAAGATGAGGACGGTAGGGCAACGAGGTCACAATCGATGGTTCCAAGGAGTAGAGTGGCCGAGGTTCTGCGCCACCTGCGTGATGGCTCCTCTGGGGGACACTTTGGATTGAAGAAGGCGTTGCAGAAGGTCCAAGAAAGGTTCTACTGGGCTAGCTGCAAAGATGACGTCCGAGAGTGGTGCCGGAGGTGCGAAGCCTACGGTACAGGAAACGGAGCGGTTGGAAGACGTAGAGCTCCGATGTGGCAGTACAACTTCGGTGGTCCGTTTGAGGGGATAGCCATTGACATCGCCGGACCATGCCCCAAAACCCACTCGGGAAATAAATACATCCTGGTGTGCACGGGCTACTCTACCAAGTGGCCCGAAGCGTACGCTCTTCCGAGTCAAGAGGCCGGTACTGTCACTGATGTTCTGGTGAAGGAGTGCTTCAGCCGTTTTGGAGTCCCCCTGGAGTTACATTCCGACCAGGGCCGGAATTTCAAGTCTGGACTGTTCCAGAACGTCTGCAAGCTACTGGGGATACACCAGACCCGGACCACTGCCCTCCATCCTCGATCGGACGGCATGGTGGAAAGGAGGAGCCGAACCATGGGGAAGCATCCGTCCGAGGTGGTTTCCGAGCATCAGCCTGACTGGGACCAGTGCATTCGCCTGTTCTTGATGGCCTACCGATCGGCAGTACAAGAGACAACCGGCATCCAGATCAAGGTCTGCTGTTACAGCCGTTGCGAAGAATTAAGCCCACAGTGGACTGCTGCTTCTTCAGCCAGTCCATGTGCAAGAAGGGCACCGCCTGCAAATACCGCCATCGAACCCCCACAAGAGCGAGAAGACAGGCACCCGACGCAACTCGTTCTGGGACGGAACGACCTAAGGCGGGGGCAGTGTAACGATCTTGGGGCCGGGCCGTTGGAGACATATGACTCAGCGTTCCGATCGTTCGAGAATGACAGGCGGGGGCAGTGTTACGACCTTGAACCGGTTCACTTGCGGACGGATGACTCACAGCTTCCCAGGCTTCGAGAAACGACCTTGGCGACTCAAGCGCGCAAACACGTCAGCGTTGCTGGAAGGATCGCGCAAGGTCTCGACGTTTATGGAATGACTCACCCTGCGCATGTATACAGGTTGTTCCGAAAAATCGTTTACAAATTTTCAGGGATTGGAGAGGAAGGCAAGTGAAGTAATTTTCGCTACGCAACATATGGTCGGAAACGTCTCCTTGTTATTGAAAAAAAATGTTTATTACAGATTGCTTTTTATCGTAAGTTACAAAAGTAAAAACAACAAAGTGGTACTTAACAACCATCATTCATAATAATTGATCGAACTGTCGACCTACAACATCGGTGCAAGCGTGGCAGCGACGCACCATGTTAGCTCGAACTCTGGCCAAAATTCCTGGAGTTTCCCGGATCCTTCCACAGGCATCAATAATTCGGGCTACCAAGTCCTCCTGTGTGTTCACTGGAGTCGCGTACATTAAGCTTTTTAAATCTCCCCATAGGAAGAAATCCAGCGGCGCCGCTGCCACGCTTGCAACGATGTTGTAGGTCGACAGTTCGAGCAATTATTATGAATGATGGTTGTTAAGTACCACTTTGTTGTTTTTACTTTTGTAACTTACGATAAAAAGCAATCTGTAATAAATAATTTTTTTTAATAACAAGGAGACGTTTCCGACCATATGTTGCGTAGCGAAAATTACTTCACTTGCCTTCCTCTCCAATCCCTGAAAATTTGTAAACGATTTTTCGGAACACCCTGTATATACGCGAAAAGAAAATAACAGGAGGTCCGAGTGCCGACTCCAGCTTTGAAGTACGCGGAAGCTGCCACATAAATAAACCCGTGTGTACATAAAATCTAGCCATATAAATAACGCGTTGTAAATAAATCTAGCCAAATAAATCATTAATGTTTAAGTCGCGTGAAAATAAATGAAATGTATTTGTTGTTAGAAATAGTTCCTGATTAGTAAATTTGCTGCTAGTATTTATGGGTTTTTATTAAGTATTTCGCTGAAATCAACCGAGGTAACAATCTAACCTCATTTTTAGCGCATTTCTTCTAACTTTTAAATTTATACCGAGTGACCATGATAAAACTAAAGCGCAACCTAACCTGCTAAGCTCTAATTTGACATAGACTTACAGTGTCACCAACATACACAGTGCCAACCTAAGAAAAAAATAATCACAATTATTTATGGTCACCCGGTATTTAGAATTCCACGAAGACGCCGTGTACCAACCACGACAGTACCTTAAAACAAAACCGTATGCAAACTATAACAACATTTTCTTTTCCAATGGACGAGATCTGAAAGAAACATGGCTTCCTGCGAATTCCACGAAAATATTGGATCTTAACAAAAAGTGCTATCGTGTGTGAAATACATTTTAATGGAGAAGACATTTGAAAGCGATAGAAATAAGAGTGGGGAACTGCAGAAGCTGATGCTGCAGATTAGCTGACAATGCTGTCCCAAACGTATTTCCAAATTTACCAGCATATTTGTCGTCAAAAGCACCTCAAGAAAGGACAAATACTGAAAGTAGAAGAAAACAAATATTGGAAAGACATGCACAAAAAGTGAAAGTGTTTTTAAATGATGACATCGGCAGCTCTTCGAAGTTTATGGAACAATTTACGTCACACAAATTTAGATGTTACCGAGCAGATAAGTTTATTATGTTCAAATAAGATTATTTACAGTAGCACCACCACAGTTTTTCAATATTATGTTGTACTCTCAATCAGCAGTGGTGTATAGAAAATTACAAACTTTAAAATAATTACAGAAATGTTCTTTTATCCATGGCTTACATATAGTCTGTTCACTAAACATAAAAACACAAGTGGCCTTTGATTTCTAAAATTTCAAGAATGTACTTCCAAAATGCATCTTTTGTCTAGGAATGTACTTAGAAAAAGTTACTAAAACAAATAGGTTAAGAGTGTGAAATTTAATTAGCATCTGTCATAACTACTTTTAAGCATGTTAAACAAATACTGTGTTGGATACTATTGATGTAACATTTATTAATAAGTATTTTTATTACATTTTATAAAAGTTCAGGCAAGAATTTCTAGAATAGTATGTACTTTGACACTGAATTAATGATATTTATTAATTGTAATTTTTAAATTCAAAGTCACCTTTATGCAGGTATGAAAACCTTTGCAAAACAAAATACAGAATCCCTAGCAGACAAATTTTACGTATATGCCAACTTCAAAAAAAATTATATGTTTTTGTGTTTACTGAATGGCCTATAGGTTAAGTTGTTTTATTTTTATAAATATACTGCTACGTGTTTGTATTACTTGAGTATGTAAATATATGTCACAATTACAGACGCTATGTTTAGTTAATTACAGAGTAACATATGATAAAGAGTAAAACTGTGCTGTTTAAAGGAAATTTATTTTAAATTGAGTACCTACTGTAATTTATGACTACCAACTACCAGAGATGCAATGTTGCCAAGTCTAACAGCATAGCTTGTAAGTGTAAGAGGCAGCGATTAAAATCAAAATATTAGGTCCTTATCCTACTGATACTGAATTTAAAAATTCATTTGAAAACACGTATTGGTCTTGAAAGTGTCATTTAAATGTCATCGTGGGTATATGGCACCAAAATTGGCATTTTCTCAGAAATGAAAACAACAATGGATTTCCAAAAACTACCTAGGCCGTCTAAAGTGGCGTTTGTCATACAATTCGGCAGGTCGTGGTCAAAATTATATCCATTCGGAGTTACGTGACTTTTGTCTGTCACCGATCATCTTTAGTAAAATAGATGAAATGGAGGAAATTCGAAGAAAGGGCAATTCGGTTAAAAAAATATTTTAAAATTTGACATTTCTAATCTGTCATTATATTTTTCGTGTAAAGGGTAATAAAACCTAAATCAAACCTAAATTAGTTGAGCAGAAAACTGAAAATAAAAATTAATCATCGGACATGCGGTCGTATAACGAGCAGTCACAACAATTAATTTTGAATGTTATGCATTTCTTTGATGAAGAATATGGGATACTGGAGATGATTCAACCACGGGGAAGATACACCCAGTGACTTTATATCGTATCTCTTTTGAATTATACCGGGATTTTATACTGCTACAACTTCGAGATTTAGGGGTCTCTACCATACCACACCATAAAAAGAAAAAAATAAACAAAGAGTATTATTTGAAATCTCCTGATTCAGGAATGTCTACTATTGATGAAGAGGAAGAAAGATCATTTCATAGAAAATATTCTGTGAACCAAGTTTTTTTCAGTGTCAGAAGAAGAATAGTTATTTGCGTTGTAAGGCCGAAAATGACTTACTAAAGCACGAGTTTAGATGTTTACGGATGAGGCGAGGAACGAGCCGAGTAGGAAATTTCTAAACGAGTAATTTAATAATATTTTACGGCCATGTATCGTACAACGTTTTATTTCATACTGTTTTATATATCGGCCTAGTAACTTTTATTAAAGTAGTTATTTCAAATTTAATAACTATAAATGTTAAGGGTTATCGGTATTGTCAGAATGATATCTACTCAATTTCGGTCAAGTCGCCTTTTAGATCGGTCGCTCATAGTAACAGTGACACATTTGTTTGTTCGCTTATTTTGTGTCAAAAAATAGTCGTTGCATCTTCTTCGAGAGAAGTAAACATAGAAGAAATTTTATCCAAAAGCACCGAAGCAATAGGAAAATTGATTCCAAGCAAATCCTCAACAAGATATGACAAGGAATGCCAAACTTTTGGCGACTGGCGGAAAAATTTCAACGTGGAAAAAACGGTCAACGAACAGATGATGTTTGCGTACTTTTTAGATGCGGTAAGGACCTATTACAATTAGAAAGTAATCCTTATTTTGTTGTAATACATTTTTATATTTTAGTCTAAGATGTTAAACAGCGCCAGTCTATGGCCCAAGTACTCCATATTAAAATTAAAATTGTAAGGACATTTTTAATTTTGTATGAACGAACTGCGAATTAGCATTATTTTCTAAATTATGACTCCACTTGTATATGGGGTTTTCAAATTATTCCGCTTGTATTTAAGGATTTCGAATTATTCGCTTGGAGCCAACGGTTTTAAGCACACTCATTTTGGTGTATCGCAGTTTCGGTCTGTTGGCACGCCAGAAAAACCCTTTGTTTAAATATCGATCTGTCTGCGAGGCGCATTCCTGCATGTTTCTAGCGAGAATTTAGGATATAGAAGCCATGTGCCTGATAGAGCAAGTCGGAGGTTTAGCTATTTTATCTCGTTTTTGGGTCAGAATCGATCCGGGCGTCTGAAGCAACAGTTGGTTTTTGAATTGGTTTTCCCGAGAAGCTCCCCTTCCGGGTGGCGTTTTGCGAGGGTGTTTGGCGTTTGATTTCTGTGCTATTTTAACGCCTAACGGTCGTATCTTGGTGTGTGTGATGTGTACCGCCTCTGTTTTTTTCGTACGCAAGTGTTATGTCCCGCATTTCTTGGACTCTTTGTGAACTGGACGTGGTAGCTCTCGCCGCCGAGCGAACTGGGTTGTTTTGTTAAATGTAAGCCTTGAGTTTTTCGTATCGTGGAGTGGCGCTCCTATTACGTCGGTTGACTTGACGTTTGACTGTGAAAACTCACTTATCATTGTTTTGCAACGCAATCGCTCATCGTTCCTGTCGTTCAGCCAATTTACCGTGCATGCTTCGATGTCGCCTTCGATGTTAGATAATACCCCGTTCGGCCTGCAGTTCGTTGAGTTGGTGCAGTCCCCCTACGTGTCTTCTGCAGTGTCTGGACAAGCGACCGAGGCAACCGCATAGAACATCCAGTATAGGTAAGCCAAGCTTCTTAAAGGTACCGTACTTTGTATTCGATATTACACTGCGAATTTAAACTATACAGGGTGTTTCGCCGAAGAATAATTGGTCAGTTGACGTAACGTTGCGGTCGTTTAACTGTTATTATGTGCCTCTGTGCATTTTTCAAACCATTATAGTTGCTTACCTGTCATTACAATTCATTTACCGTCAGTTTACATTATTCTGTTTGACTTTACGTAGTAGCGTTTGTAATGTGTCACAACTGCAACTTGTTTAGTTGAATACTGCCTTTTATTACTCCTATTTGATTCAGTATTTTGACAGTTTGATGTTCATGTTATTTACCAGTAATTTCAATAGTTGGTGTCAAGTTTACCAAATATTTTAATAGATTAAGACGTTATGCAATTTACCTAACTACAGTTTACTAACCCATTTCATATTTGTATGTGCATTTATATATTCAAATATTTTGCTAATACATTTCATGTATATTTAACTGTGGTTTTCTTTGTTATTGTGCTTGCGATTTTTGTGTATTGTATTTTGCAATTGTAAGAGGAGTTTGGCCAGCTGATCAAGTAAGTTTTCGAAAGGTAGGTCCGTTGTGATGTACCGGCGCGGAGCACTGCCCGGAATACTGCCAAGCTTATAGTTGAAAGGTGAATTCATTTATGCTTCCACTTTTCCTCAGTGGGTTCACCTGAGCATATTTTTCCCTAGTATGGAATTGTGGCGGCGCCTTATCATGCAAGTTCTGCTTACCGTTAATTAGGCCGTTGCCCTTGTGTTATCTCGTGTTGAACTCCCCCTCTTGCTCCGCCGAAGTTAGTCGGCAAACTCTTTTGTAGCGGGCTGGGGGCAGCGGTCCTATAAGTTACATTCCCGATTGTGAGTTAGCCTACGCACTAGTCGTTTAGCATTGTTTTGGCTTATCGTAAATACCGTGTTGTGCAGTTACGAACTGGAGCGTTGTCGTAATTGTCGGTTTAGCCCGTTACAACATTACTGGTCAATGAAAACGCAGATATCAGAATTTTTAAAACTGACAGCTTTCCTGAAAAAGCAATCAGTAGGACATCGACCCATTCAGAGCCAAGTTTTTGCTCTAGAAGAAATAAATAGATTTCTCAAAGAAGCGCCCACTAAGGAATATCTTTTACTGAAGGTAGGTTAACTGGCTTTTTATATTTTATTTTTAAACGGCCAAAAAGGCGAGATAGGTAATTTAAAATAAAAATATCGATAAAAAGACCATTTTCCCATTTCAAAATATTTAAAAGTCAACACAACTTTCGTTTACATTCCTACAGCAACGTTGTTTTTATTGTTCTAGGTCGTTGTTATGCTGGGCATTGCTGGTGGATGCCGACGTGAGGAGCTGTACAACCCCAGTATCGACGAAGTGGAGGAGACTGGGACCCAGCTAGTTGTCACTACAGTGCCTTTATATGAGACAGTGGCGACAATACAACTAAACCACGCTCCCGCCGCCATATTCAGGCAAATTTGTAACGGGTGTTCATTTCAATTCATAATCACTATAATCAGAGTCTCCTGTGATACGTGTTTTACGTTTGGCAGTACTGAAAACATTTGAGATTTGCAGGTTAAGATTTGCGTCAGTCTGTGTCAAATAATAAACAAAACTTAACCTACTAAACTCGAATTTGACGTAGACTGACAATACACTTCAGTACTGCCAAAAGTATAACACGTATCACAGACGATTTAGCCTAAACATGGCGGCTAAAACCACGTGATTTAGGGAACCAATCAAAAATAGGACACTCCATTGTCGCCACTGTCTATATAAAGGCACTGTGGTTGTCACTATCCGCCATACAAAAACCCATGGTAACCGCGGGTTTACGATCATAAATCACTGCGATGGAATCAACTTTATGGATATCTATAGACTATCTATAGATCTAAATTATAGGAAAAGCAAGTGCGTTTCCCAAAGAGCTGGCATTCACTTGATTGGGCGGGGGAATACCTTCAAAAATAGCAGCCTACCTAAAATTAGAAAATCCAGAAAGATATACCGGGCACTGCTTTCGACGCACATCAGCAACTTTGCTTGCGAATTCTGGGGCCGATATTTCAATTATAAAATGACATGGTGGATGGAAGAGCTTTACTGTAGCCGGAAAATATGTAGAGACTAGCTGTTACCTGCGACTTCGTACGCGCGAGGTCCCGTCCCGTCCCGTCCCGTCCCCTCCCTTCCCCTCCCTCCCATCCCTCCCCTTCCCTTCCCTTCTCTTCCCTTCCTGTCCCGTCCCGTCCCGTCCCGTCATTTCCTATTTTCACCTTCAGGGGACAAATTTCCAAAAACTTTGAATGACAGTCCAAAATTTGATCTTACAAAATTCCAATCCGTTTTACCCCTTTAGGGGTTGGATTTTTAAAAATCCTTTCTTAGCGGATGCCTACTCCCTATGAGGAATCTGCCTGCCAAATTTCAAGTTTGTAGCATATAGGGCACCTTTAAAGCGAAAATATATAATTATCCCCTTTATTCCCTATTCTAAGGGGTCGATTTTATGAAAATAATTACTTATTTTGTACTTAGGTACATCTACGAAGGTTCGAATTGAAAAGTCTGTTTAATATTGTTTTCCAATACAAACCCTGAAACCCCGTTTCACCACTGTAGGGTTTTAATTTTATGTCATGTCCACCGACTCGACTTAAAAATAAATGCCATTTTCGCAATCAACGTTCCAAAAAACGACACCCATATCGATTTTTTAGGCTTATTTACCCCATTTAAACCCCTAAGGGGTTTATTTTTGGAAAATCACGAAATACTTGTTTGCTTATTTGTTCTTAGGAGTACTTCTACGAAGTTTCAAGTCGAAATGTCTATTTAATATTATTTTTCCATACAAAATTGAAACCCCCATTTAACCCCTTTAGGGGTTGAATTTCGAAAGATCCTTTCTTATTCCTTGTATACATCATAAAGGGAACCTCTGTACAAAATTTTAGCTTTCTAAGTGGAAGGGTTTGGGTTGGGCGTTGATGAGTCAGTGAGTAAGTGAGTCAGGACTTTTAGAAATACTAGAACTCGTGGCCAGCCTTCGTCCGGCCCTGCCAGCGTTAACAATACAAATGCGGTCTCGCCATTCGTGCGCGCGCGCCACTTGCTAGAACGCAGGCCGTTCATGCAGCGTGTGCGCGCGCCTGCTTACGTCCGGACGGCCGCCGGCGACCGGCGGCATCGGCTCTTATAATATAAGATAGGTATATAAGATTATTGAGGGAAAGAAAAAGGTAGCTAGAATGATCCAGGGTGGCAAAAATTTAGTAAAAAATTCTACTAGCAGCGTAGTAGCCCAGACATATTAGGGTTTAACCTTGAAAAAAATAATGTAAATCTGAAAATTGGTAGAAATATTCTATGTAGTATACTGAACAACATACCAAAAGTCCTAAGCGGTCCTATGTCGGCTTCATGATGAAAAAAGGCATAGGCGGGTATTTCGGGTTTATACAGGATATTATTATACATATCGTGTTTTGCCATCAATATATAACTTAATAGGTATATATATCTCACTATTCATGTATTTTATATCATACATGTATATAATAATAATAATAACTAGCAACCATTGAGACAAATGTCTCATTTAATAAAACAAAAAAGACCGTTTTTCAAATAGAAGGCGTTTTCGAGAAATCACGTGATTTCTCGAAAACCGGAATTGTCACGTGATTGAAATTCGGTTTCTGACCTGACATGACCATTCCAAACAAATAACTTTCATAACTTTTTTCTCTATCTCTTACGGTTTGGCTGCTGAAAACAGCGTCCCGGACGGACCAGCGTCCCGGACGGACGGAAATCACGTGATTTTTCGAAAACCGGAATGTCACGTGACTGAAATTCGGTTCCTGACCTGACATGACCATTCCAAACAAATAACTTTAATAACTTTTTTCTCTATCTCTTACGGTTTGGCTGCTGAAACAGCGTCCCGGACACACAAAACAGCGTCCCAGACAAGCCTATTATATATATGGATCTTTGTTATACCAGAAGCTTATTTAGTGTTTGGAAAAAGGTCAAAAAAGGTAAAAGCAAAATTTAAAAAAATGTTACATACAATATATTTTTATTTTAGAATAAAACTAGAAAACTTAATGTCGACAAAATGAGTAGAACCGGAACCTAGAACAAATTAAGGAAAACAAGATTCCTTTCTTTCGTTTTAAGTATAATATGGTTGCTTACTTATATTTCGTCTTGATCATCGTCGACTTCAACTTCATTTACTGGAGTATCGTAACTGCAGCTTCGACCCCTGCAATTTATGCACATTATTGAGCAAGCAAGGCCTGCAGTTCTACAGGAACACCGAGCCCCGCATTCAGATTTACACCCACAGGATACCATCTGCAACAGTTCATTTTTTTCTTGATAGCTTCATGTCGGAGAACTGCAACCGAGGACTGCCTTCTCGCATGGTTGCCTAATTCCATTGCATTATGACAATTAATAGTTTGATCTCCAACAAACCCAGATGATAAAGACCGTAAGGAACTACATTCCTGCCTAGGAGAGCGGGTCGACAGCCAATTTATAAAAAGGTTCAAATATTTTGCATCCACTGATCTTCTTGAATCTCTAAGTTCAACGTGTTGTTTTGTTGAAGTTCTAGTAATACCAGTCAGTTCAACGGAACTACAAATTTTAAGACATCCACAAAAAGAGAGCACGAAATATGCTAGCTGACTATCAGATATACCACGGCCATGAGTGAGACCCTCCCTGAACTTTTTAAAGGCGCATCAAAGACTGTTCGATCGCCATATCTGTTGAAAGTTTAGGTGCAGACAATGACACATCTGAATCATAAAGCTGATTTTGTTTATAATCTTTTAAATAAATATTTGCCTATCACCACATACTTTCCTTCACTAAGTAGTTGATTACAATAAAAACAAACGTTTTCCATTATTATCACCAATTTATATCAATAACATCACAAAAAACCACGCGCGTATAAGTTACACAGTAATGCAAGTGCAGTCTGCTGTAGACACGCACTGATTTATAGTTTAGCCACGTTGTTACGCCCTTCGATCATGCTGCGGTAAGCAGAATTTGTCAAAGAACATAATATATTTCAATTAAAAAAATATGAACTCAGTTGGTAATTACCATTACATCCATAGAGGTCAATGGCAAATTATATGCGTTATTATTAAGGAAAAAACTTTTTTTAATTTTCTTTTGTCAAAAATTACATGAAGCCGGCATATTTCGCTTTAGGACTTTTGGTATGTTGTTCAGCACACCAGTATAAAATATTCCTACCGATTTTTAGATTAACATTATTTATTTCTAGGTTTTGGTAAAATTTAATCTAATATGTCTGGGCTATAGTATCAACAACGGTTAGTAAGGGAGAGCATCGCTATCAACCATCAGCCATCATCATATCTAAAAATTCAAATTGCACCATAACCATAAATATTAACTAAACATAAGGTTCATTATTGTTCTTTTTTTTAATGAATGTGTTATGAAAATATATGACAATTTTTGTAAAAAAGACAAAAGGCAACGCTTTCCGGCCTTGTGATGTAATGTTCTACTTTCCGGACTCAAATTGACGACGTAAAGTCATATTTTTCCGGAAAGTATGAAATAAAGGACTATTAGCATATACAGTTATGACTTATTTACCAGCCTATGTTTGTATATATAAACAAAGGCTTTAGCTTAATATCCTGAAACCGGTAAATACAATAATGGTACTCTTTTCCCTATTATTGTTATTGTACCAGAACTGATTGTTGAGACACTGCCATTCAAATATTACATAACCTCAATATCTGTAAAATACAAACATATTTTTTTGGAATACATTTTAATTTGCACAATGGTTTTTTACTTAAGAAATATTTTATCCTCGACTAAAACAATAGGAAAAATAATAAATAATAGCATAAAAGTTGAAACTAAGTTGTACTTTTCTATATGGACTCCTAATTCCTTCGTCTATAGTTTTTCAAAGCAAACTAAGTTTAAAATGTTACAAATAAATGTCCCTTTACACAATAGCATTTATGCCATTCACACGACGTGCCATGTATTGAAACGGAGAAAAACTGCAGACGAACGTGTGAGTAGACAATTGCAATTTCATGTTTGGAGTGACGGTAGAAAATAATTTCAATTCCAGAAGCTTCAAAATGTGATAGAATATGCGCCTAAAGCAAAAGGCGAAGTAGTGGATATATGGAGAGACATAACTGTGGGGGAACTTGCAGAAGTGCTGGGGCGGGACATCAACTATATATCGGAATTATTCTTAGGAAATATTAGGGGACGCAACACTCGAATAACAGACATAAAAGAACTACAAAATGCAATACGAAGAAGTGGAAAACGCATGCGAATCATTGCCAAACCAGCAGTGGGTGAAGAAAAGACTGAAGAGAAAGATGCATTGCCGCGACCACCTCCTGCCAAATCGGCATTGAAGCCTAGGCCTCCAATTGTCACAGTAATGGGTCACGTCGATCATGGAAAAACAACTTTACTTGATGCTTTACGACATTCCAGCGTCGTCGATCAAGAATTTGGGGGCATTACACAACACATTGGTGCTTTTTCTGTTAATCTTGAATCGGGTGCTAAAGTTACCTTCTTGGATACCCCTGGCCATGCAGCATTTAGTGCCATGAGAGCGCGTGGGGCAAATTTAACAGACATTGTGGTTCTTGTTGTTGCTGCTGATGATGGTGTTATGGAACAAACTGTCGAGTGTATTAAAATGGCAAAACAAGCAAGAGGTATAGTAAAATTTTTCACTAATTTGCTGACAGTTAAACAAAGTACTGGTTGGAGATTTAAGCATTTACAAAATATCCTAATTTAATATCGAAATAGGCCAACCTGGGATATGTTCTCACAACAAGTGTAAGGAAAACACATATATTTCTGTTATTCAATAAAACTATGTGTAAACATCCAATACTAGCGCTTGAATGAATTATCTTGGTGTTTTCTCTATTTTTTCTCTTTGACTGTCTATATTGTACACCTACTAAAAAATGATTGAATTCACAGTCGAATCCCCTCATACTTCTCACATTTATTATATCAGATGCATGTCACAATTAATTTTAAAAAAAAGCATGATCAATTTGATTTTTTGTTACGTGATCTCACCTTGTGTATTATTTTATGGGAAAAGCGGGTACTGCTCACTATCATATTTTTGTTGTATGCAAAATCTACTAATCGTGAACCATTGTTATTAATGGCTTTGTGTGCACTTTCTTTTCCTATTGTAGGTCTAAATGCTTATTCTTGTCAAACTTTGGTGTTCGTATCACCCAGCACAATTTTGACAGCATTTTTGGGTGCTGTATTGTATGCGTACTCATAAAAGCTATACTTAATTTGTTCGTCTGCTGCTTCTGTTAAGTAGAAAAACTAGTTTTTAATTCCAATTAAGCAGAGCCTCTTGCTGGCTGGTGCAAATCCTAAAACCAGGTTTTTCAAACGTTTTTCAACTAAAAAGCCAGTTTCCAACATGTTGATTATGTTGTCGCTGTGGAATATTTTATAATTTCCTTAATCTAATATGCCATTCCCTTTCCATCCGATCTCTTGTCAGACTTATTTTATATTTACTTAGTTGCTTTTTCAACCTATTTAGTGCCCCTGGTTGATAAAGGTTTAAAACATTCCATTTTCCAAACAAATATCCTTTTGTTATGCCTTGGTTGTTTCCGTAAATCAGTCCAGCTATATTCTCTTTTTGGTCTTTTCCACAATGGGTATTTTTACAGTATGTGGCTGTAACCCTCCCCCCTCAATTTCACCGAATTTGCAGTTATACATATTTTTACAGAACTTCTATATACAGGGTGTTATTTAAGTACGTGGCCAAACTTCAAGAGGTAATTCTTTGAGTGATTCTAAGACGAAAAGTTTATATAAACATAGGTCCGGTAATGCTTCGTTTTCAAGATACAGGGTGTTAAACTTTTTTTAAAAAATAATTCTTTCGTAAAAATTTTAATAATCCTTCAGCCGATTTTGTTGAAATTTGTCAGTGTTTTTTATGGTAGAAAGGGGCTAATTGAGCCCTAACTAGATTAAAATTATTAAGTTCAGTGGCGTCCCGGTGGGCACCTTAACCAATATTTTTGACAAAAAAATGGGCGCCACTGACTTCTTTAGAACTTTTGCGCATTAAGCAGCTAAAAATACAACTTTTTTGTCTCTTTATTTTTTTTCGTATCTTGCTCCGTTTTTGAGAAAAAAAAATAAAAATAACTTTATAGCATGTCCATGGACAGCAAAAAAACATTTTTTAATAATTAATAAAACACAAAAAATATTTTTTAGCTAGCATTAATTTTTATAACAATTTCTAAGACTAAAATAGACTATTGATATGAAAAAAAAATAACAGGTACACCCCAGTTTTTGATAGTTTGGTAGTTTTAATTTTGTATTATGTTGTCCCAGGGACATGCAATAAAGTGATTTTTATTTTTTTTCTCAAAAACGAAGCAAGATACGAAAAAAATAAAGAGACAACAAAGTTGTATTTTTAGCTGTTTAATGCGAAAAAGAATATAAAAGTTCTAAAGAAGTCAGTGGCGCACATTTTTTTGTCAAAAATATTGGTTAAGGTCCCCGCCGGGACGCCACTGAATTTAATAATTTTAATCTAGTTAGGGCTAAATTAGCCCCTTTCTACCATAAATAACACTGACAAATTTCAACAAAATCGGCTGAAGGATTATTAAAATTTTTAAGAAAAAATGATTTTTTAAAAAAAAGTTTGACACCCTGTATCTTGAAAACGAAGCATTACCGGACCTATGTTTATATAAACTTTTCGTCTTAGAATCACTCAAAGAATTACCTCTTGAAGTTTGGCCACGTACTTAAATAACACCCTGTATATTATCAGTTCCACTCTACCATCTAATGGTGTGTGGTTTACAAACTTAAATTAAACAATAACACTTGGCACTTTACACATTATATACAAAATTTGTCCAGTCCTTTTTATTTCTTGCCTTTGTTTTAGCTTCATACCATATACACCCTCTTTTTTATAATATCTCTGCAATGATGTCTTTTTAGGTCTTCCTCTTTTCATCTTCTGTATTCTAGCTTCCCATACTTGTTTCACAGGTCTCGATTGCTCCATCTGCTGTAGATATCCCCACCAGCTCAATTGCCTTTGTTCAATAAATTCCATTAATGATTGTTTTTGTAATTCTTCTCGAATTTGTTCGTTTCTGATCCTGTCCTTCTTGGTAACTCCTCTGACTCTTCTGATGTACTTCATCTCTACGGCTTGTAATTTGCATTTTGTCTAGCTGTTAAAACCCACGATTCGCATCCGTACGTTAAAACTGGTCTAAAGATGGTTTTGTATATGTTTAGCTTTGTCGTTTTTTATACTTCTTTCTTGTTGATGGAACTAGTATTCATAGCATAATATAGCTTGAATGTTTTTGCTATTCTGTTGTTAATGTCTATATCTTCATTCCCTGTACTTTCTACCCCGAAATATTGAAACGAGTTCACCTGTTTTAATTTTGTACCTTCGATCTGTATTTTCATTTTTCTGTGGTCTCCTATTTGCATTACTTTTGTTTTCTCTTTATTTATTTTCATTCCGTACTCTGTTAAGGTCATGTTCCAGATCTCTAAATTTCGTTGTAGATCTTGCTCATTTTCTGCCATTATTACAACATCATCGGCGAAAGCTCCCTCTGATATTGCAACTCTTTTTAGGTTCTTATAGCCGACCATATTTTTTTTACTTTTTCTTGAGCCCATATTGATTATATCATCCATAAATGTAATAAATAGTGTCGGACTTAATCCACCCCCTTGTCTTAGTCCATCTTTCGTTTGGAATGACTCTGATTTCATTTTCTTGCTTATTACATAATTGAAGTTCTTCCTGTACATACTTTTAATTGCTCTTGCCAATTTCCCGTTTACCGCTCTTCTTTGTAGGCTTTCCCATACTCTCTTCCTAGGTACTGTGTTGAACGCCTTTTCCAGGTCAATAAACGCAAATGTGGCTGTTCTATTTTGTGCTAAGTTCTTAGTAATTAGTTGTTTGACAGCAAAGACATGATCATGAGCACTTTTTCCTTTTCTGAAACCACTCTGTGCTTCATTTAGGGTATCCTCCACTTCCATTCTAAGCCTTTTTGTCCAGTATTTTCTCATATAATTTCATAGGTACACTGAGAAGAGTGATTCGTCTGTAGTTATTGCATTGCTACTGTATTCTTTTTTGTATATTGGTAGAATTATTGCTGTCTCCCAATCTTTCGGTATTTTTTCTGTTATCCACGCTCTGTTGTAGATTTCTAATAGTACTTGTAATGCTTTGCCACCCACGTTTTTTAGCATCTCCATTGTGATTTGATCATCTCCAGGAGCCTTTCCATTTTTCATTCCCTTAATTACTTCTACTGGTTCTTGCATTGGTATTTCTTCGTTTTCATTTGCAGCTTTTCTATTTTCTTCATCACTTTTCTCTTCTGTCTCTTTATCTTGTGGATCCTCTTCCTTGTTTTGTAGTAATTCTTCGAAATAATCCTTCCACCTGTTCATTATTTCTTTTCCGTCCGTTAATATTTCACCTTTTTACTTCCTTTTACTACTATAAAGGAAGTATTGGATTTACCCCAAAAATTCGAAATTGAGTTTTCAACAGATCTTCACGTTTTAGAGTCCCCTGATCCCAAAAAACATATTTTTTTTCATTGGTCTGTCTGTCTGTGTGTCTGTGAACAGAATATCTCAAAAACGAAAAGAGGTATGGCATTGAAACTTCATATATAAGTTTTGTGTACTATGTAGATGAGACAGCAAGCTTTTGAAGAAAATCGCATAACCGGAAGTAGGTGTTTACTCTTGTGATTTTTCAGTTTTTTTCGATTTTTTCAAAAACGGCTCTAACGATTTTTTTTAAACTTTACATTTTTCTCACATTTTTAATGTGTATTGATGTGAGATAGGTGATTTTCCAGTTGAATACTTCTAAAGTGGGTTTCTTTTGTTTTTTTTCTATTTTTTTTATTAACTCCTATTTTAAATAAAACACCCGGTATATTATTACATTTTTGAATTCACCTTAAAATTGTAGAGAAAATTGTCTCTTCAACTAACACTCGATTTTGTACCGTTTTTGTAGATTTTGTAATTTTTGAAAATTTTTAACAAATGCTTAAAAATTAAAAATGAAATTTTTGACTAATTATAAGATCACTGTAAAAGGAAGTTGTGTGAGTGTATCACACCAGATTTTTTATTTTTGATGTATATATCTTCATTTTTTCTTTCTTTCCTTAATGTTTTCAAGACCTTATAAAATAATTTCTGGTTACTCTTACTATGGTTTTCCATTTTTTGTCCAAAATCTACCCAACTCTTCTTCTTTGTTTCAGTCACTATTTCTTGTACTCTTTTTCTTTATTTCTTGTACTCTTCGTAGTTTTCATCGTTCCTTTTCGCTAGATATTGTTGTCATGCTTGTTTTTTCTTTTTAATCTCTTTTTAACATCTTCCGTCCACCAAGCTGTCTGCTTTCTAGTACTGGTTGTTCTTTTAGTTCCAGACGTTTCTTTAGCTACTTCGATAATCACTTCTTTGAAGAGGTTCCATAAGTCTTCCATATTTCTGGTTGTATCTTCTTTTAAATTGTGTTCAAATTTTTTCGTTACTAGTTGTGAGTATTTTTTGCCTATTTCTTTCTCCTGTAGTTTATAAGTTCTTATTGTTTAAAACTCTATCTTCCTTTTGTTTTTTCTTGTGGTTTTATTTTATCATTTTCTTCCCCTTTCATCTTCGCTATAAGAAGTTGATGGTCGCTACCTATCTCTGCTCCTCTCCTTACTTTTGTATCTATTACGTTTCCTTTATTTTATCTTTCTACTATTATATAATCTATTATGTATGTTTCTCCTCTGCTTTCCATTACTCTCGTTAACTTATGAATATTCTTGTGTTGGTACCAGGTATTAGTTATTATCATGTTTAGTCTCTTTCCATTATTATTTCTTTTTTCCTCCCCGTGTTTACCTATTGCATTTTTATATGTTTCATCTTGTTTTCCTACTCAACTATTAAAATCTCCGACTATATATATTCTTCCTTTAGCATTTTCGGTTACATTTACCAATTCTTGCCAAATTTGTCTTTATTTTCTGATTTCTCATCTTCGTCGGGTCCATATACTATTATAATCGTCTTCATGCTACGTGTTTTGTCTCGCATCTCGATGCTCACCTTTTACGTATTATGCATCCCACTCCTGCCGCAGCCCTCTTATCTGCTGTGACTCCGCTATATATTAATGTGTGTCCATTCTGTAGAGTTATTCTTCCATTTCCTTTTTTCTGTGTTTCTGTTATTCCTAAAAATTCCAATCCGGCAAATTCTTCCACTAATTCATTTTCTTTCCCATTAATACTTCTTATATTCCATGTTCCTAATTTCCAAACTTCATTATTTTCTTCTTTTCGTATTTTTCTTCTTTTCATCACGCTTATGTATTCTTTTTTGTTGTTCCGTTTTATCATTTGTAATATCCTTTGTTCTCGCCTGGTCTTTTCCCAGTGTATCCTTCCTGATACTATTTTCTAGTTTTTTGGATCATATTTGTTCATTTTTCCTTGAGTTTTGTCCCACTTCCATTGAACTCCGTCTATGATTATTTTATTATATCCTTGTTTAACTTCCTTTGCTTTGTATTTCTCTTCCTTGGCCATTTTCCTCATCTGTTTTTGTATTTCCCTTTCTTGTTTTGTTAGGTCATTATTAATATATATCTTTGTGTCTCTAAGATTCTTTAATTTTGCCTTGTTTTTCATGATTGCCTGCTTGTCTTCATCATCGTTTAGTGTTATTAAACAGGTTCGTTCTCCCAGTTTGCAAATTTTTTTAATTTGTATCTTTACTTCTAGAAGGAAATTCTGTACAGAATTTTTCATTGAAGCTTGGTTTCCCATCTCTAATTTTTGGTCCATCTGTGACTACATTGTTCTTTCTCTTATCTTTATCAAGACGTTCCACGGTATCTCTAATTTTAGTTAATTCTTCTTTGATTTCCTTGTTCTCTCTTTTTATGTCTTCGTTCTCTGTTTCCAGTTTTTAAATTTTTACTGCATATTCCTTCTGATCTTCTCTAATTGATTTTATTTCTCCTTTTAGTTCGATATCCATTTTATCTAATTTCTGTAGTATTGCATCTAGCTTATCATCATTTGAGTTGTGGACGGTGATTTTATGTTCTTTTGCTCCTTGAGAATGCTTCCTCCCCCTCTTCTGGTTCGTTTCTTCTTTTTTTCGATCATTCATCAGTGGAACCGTCATCTATACTCTCCATTTTTACACCGCTTTCTTCACAGTTGTT
This sequence comes from Agriotes lineatus, assembly GCA_940337035.1. Lineage (NCBI taxonomy): Eukaryota > Metazoa > Arthropoda > Insecta > Coleoptera > Elateridae > Agriotes > Agriotes lineatus. The sequence goes on along the minus strand of CALNHX010000747.1, from coordinate 114,829 downwards.
TCTTCACGGCTCTGTTCAGTTATCCGCTGTCAGTCTGTTATCGTTATGTCTAGTACCACACTAAGCGCCTTCACCCAAATCAACTTTTCGGAGGTAAGCCACTTCTTGGTGCTTTTTTATTATTTATAACATTTTCAAATTATTCTTACTACGCATACCAGGCCCGGACCCCTGCTTCCTTGCGGATGCTAATCGTACCAAAAAATGCTTCTTGACCCGACCCTGCTTTCGATCTTGTATGCGTTTTGCGATTGTCCGCGCTTATCTGCCCGGTCGCCCGACGGCGATCGATACGTGCTATGCCTCGCCACGCTCGTTATAAGTCCAACTAAGACTAATGTCTTTAAATGTTGCTTTGATTATTATAACCACTGCTACTATGTAGTTACTGACCTTATCTTTATTAAACTGGGTGCCTAACTTTCCTATGTTGCTCCTATGCATTTTTCGAAACTTATCTCTCAGGTACACTGCTTAAGTTCAGAAAAAATTCACTACGTTACAGAGCCAATGTTTCGGTACTCATGTCGCCGCATAACCTTTACAGAGCTTCTACGAAAATTATAACAATTTTCAGCCAATTTTAATACTAATTCCAGTAAATGTTTTAGTAGGTTTTCAGTATTTTTCAACTAATTTTGACGAAATTCGAGCAAGTCTGCAGTATGATTTTTAACAAAATTGATTCTTCCAGCAAGTTTTCAGTGACCAAATTTACATAGAATTTTGGAAAATTTACTGCTAGTTGTCAGTAACCTTGCAACAGTTTAAAAAATGATCAGAATTTTTCAGTTTTCAGTATTTTAGTACTAAATCTGTAGCGATGTCTTGGAGAAAATTGGTAGCAAAGTTTTAGCAAGCCTCCAAGAAGGTTTTTAACAAAATTACAATAACCTTTAAGTAAGTATTTATCAATATTAACTTTACAGCTGATTTCCAATAAAATTATAAGGAATTTTTAATAAGTTCTAGTACATTTTTTTACTAAGCTTTAAGTAATTTTTCACAGAACCTGCAGTTACAGTCGCGGCTAAAAAAACCGAGACACTTTTTTTGCCCTAAATTTCAAAATGCAAAAACAAGTGCTGATACTGACAATTCTAATTAATAATAATTGTCATCTATAGTAGTTTGTATACCAAGGCACTGAAGTTTAGCTTTTTATCACGAATGTGGCAAATAAATCACATGAGGGATAAAAAGGAACTTCAGTGCCGAGGGGTACATTATGTTTTATTTGAAACCGAGAAATTGTGAGATTACAACATTTTAACCAACATTTGTAGGTTATGTTAACATTGTTTGACATTTATGTCGCCTCGTCACCTACAAAAAAGTCGTAAAACAATGGATTACTTTACTGCTGATTTCTTGTATTTTAATGATGATTTCGAAGTACTTTAATGCCGATTTCAAATAAGTCATTGTTTAGATCAGAATAATGACTTTTGATGACATTTATTAATTAGAATTATCAGTGTCAGCCATTGTTTTTGCATTTTGGGAGTTAGATAAAAAAAGTGTCCCCTTTTTTTTGGCCGTGACTCTGATTCTTTAGTAATTATTATTAAAATACTGATCCAGTCAGCTTTGCAATATGTCATTTGTGTTGCATACGCCATTCTATTTGTTCGGTGCGCAAAGTATAGAACCATCCTACAAGCAACAATTTGCAAACAATTGTAATCACTTATGATTTCCATATTTTAAATTTTAGTTCCCATACTGGTGGCTATAAACAAAATAGATGCTCCCAAGGCGAACACTGACCAAGCAGAACAGATGCTACTACAAAGCGGAATTCAGGTGGAAAGTTTAGGTGGAGACATCCAAGCTATTCACATTTCCGCCCTCAAACGAATCAACTTGGACCAGCTTACAGAAGCTTTAGTCCTTCAAGCTGAGTTATTGGAAATCGGTGGAGATCCAACTGGACCTGTGGAAGCAGTGGTAGTTGACAGTCGAGTGGATCTGCACAGGGGACGCCTGTGCACCATAATAGTTCAAAGAGGAACGTTACAAAAAGGAGATGTACTTGTAGCAGACACAGCAATGGCTAAAGTAAGACAACTTAAGGATGCTCAGGGCCAGTTGCTGGATAGAGTAGGGCCAGGATATCCAGCCGAAGTAGAAGGATGGAAAGACTTGCCATCCGCAGGAGAACTCGTTTTACAAGTGGAATCTGAAAGACGAGCAAGAGCTGTTATTAGGTTCAGGGAGGAAAAGAAGGAGCTTACGAAGCTGGAGCAAGATGCTGTAGTCATTAGTGCCAAAGAAGAACAGCATCAACGAGCATATAAAGAGAGGTTACAGTTGAAACGCCGTTTAGGGCGGTTCAGGTTGCGCAATGAAGGCCCTCGCAAGCCTGAGATTGCTCCAGACGATGATCAAGCCTCTTTAAATCTTATCATCAAGGCCGACGTCGATGGTACTTTAGAAGCCATACTGCAAGTTCTCGATACCTACCATTCGTCTGTATGTGAAATGGACATTATTAATTATGGTGTGGGGGCTGTCACTGAAACAGATGTCGAATTAGCGAAGGCGTTTAAAGGTACAAAGACAATTATGAGCTACAATTTAGACGAATTTGGAGATGCCTGATATAAATTTCAGGAATTATATACACATTTAATGTGGAGTGTCCTGGCCGAATACAAGAACAAGCCAACAAAGATGATGTTACCATTAAACACCACAATGTTATCTATAAATTAATTGATGCTATAAAAGAAGATATTAACAGTCGTTTGCCTTTAAAACAAGTGGAAGAGGTTTTCGGAGAAGCGACTGTTTTGCAGCAGTTTTTTATCAATGAGGGCCGTAGAAAGGTGCCTGTTGCAGGATGTCGTTGTGAAAACGGAATATTAAAGCGAGCTTCGTCATATCGTGTTATTAGAAATGGTGAAATTATACACACAGGTGAAGTTTAAGTATTATGAAAATCTCTACAATATTAATGTTCCTTTACAGGTTCTCTGGTATCAATGAGGTACTTGAAAAATGAGATCGATACCATTAAAACTGATTCTGAATGTGGATTACAATTTTCTGATAGAGAAGTAGTGTTTGAAAATGGCGATAAGATTATTTGCTACGAAAATAAAATGGAAACTCAGGTTATCGATTGGGATCCTGGCTTTTAAGATGGTAAATTATGATTATTATAATATTTATAATATATAGTTTTCGTAGTATTTTAAAATTTATTTCTAGTAACTAATTTCGCTGCAGATCTTCTGTGAAGCTTTTCACATACAGATAATATATGCAGTACTTACATAATTTATTTATGTTGAAGCTGTGTTAACCAAGATATGAACAACAGTTGTACTGTGTTTTATTTTACCATTATTTAGATTTGTTCCAAAAAAGTTTATTCTAGTTATGCTGTACTACTACAATTGCAATAAATGATTGTTTAAAATGATTTTCTTTTAGTGTCCTTTGAATTCCTATCATTTTTAGAGTTTATTTGAACTTCGCTGTGAATAATTTTGTACTAAAAATGTTTTGTAGTGGTGTCCTTTTTAAAGAAATTTAATAATAATATAGGCACATTTTTGTGTGTTGGCTGCTGTGAGTTACAGCTCGCTGTGTGACCAGTGAAGTGAATTTCAGTGAAATTAGTGAGAAATACGCGATTGAAATTGTTGAAAAAGCAGACTTATTTGCACACTACCTAACAACAGTATTTACCCACTTTAACGATGACCCACAACAAACTCAAGACAACAGTAACGATTTAACCACGCAACAGACATATAAAATTAGCCAGTCCCAAAGAGATCCGGGATCAAATCTCAATACTAAACAATAGAAAAGCGCCAGGTGTAGATATGATAACATCTAAACTACTGAAGGAATTACCAAAAAAAGGATTAGTAATGCTAACGTATATTTTTAACGCTATTATTAGGCTACAATACTGTCCTAACTGTTTGAAGATATCTGAAATAATCCTCATACCAAAACCTGGAAAGCCGCTAACAGAAGTATCTTCATACAGACCAATAAGCTTACTGTCCTCCTTATCAAAACTATTTGAGAGACTAATACTAAAACGTATCATTCCCATCATTAAAACCATTCCTGATCATCAATTTGGGTTTCGCCATGGCCACTCTACAATACAGCAGTGTCATCGAATAGCTCATGTAATCAATGAAGCGATAGAGGATAGCAAGTACTGCTCTGCAGTTCTACTAGATGTGAGACAAGCTTTTGATAAGGTGTGGCACGAAGGCCTATGCCACAAACTTAAACAATCACTACCAGAATCCTTTTATCACCTGCTAAAATCTTACTTAACGGATAGATTCTTTAGAGTAAAAATTAATGATGAAGTTTCTCACCTCCAACCTATAAAATCCGGAGTCCCACAAGGAAGTGTGCTAGGCCCACTCCTATATTTAATGTATACTTCGGATCTACCAACATCAGACGCCACCACAACTGGTACATTTGCCGATGATACCATCATATTAGCTGTTCACGAAGACCCTGTAACAGCATCTGCAAACCTTCAGGACCATCTCTTCCACATAGAAAACTGGCTTAAAAGATGGAATATAAAAATCAACGAGAACAAGTCACAGCATATAACTTTTACGATTAAAAAAGAAACCTGCCCCCCAGTGATTATAAACAACATAGTAATACCTACAACAACAAGTGCCAAATATCTAGGAATGCACCTCGATTCAAAATTGAACTGGAGAGAACATATACGGAAGAAAAGAAAACACATAGATCAAAAAATGAAAGAACTTTATTGGTTGATTGGCAGAAAATCTAAAATGTCACTAGAAAATAAGATACTAATCTATAAAACAATAATTGTTCCAATATGGACCTATGGCATCGAGCTGTGGGGCTGTGCTAGCAATACAAACATAAAAATAATTCAACGAGCACAGTCAAAGATTCTCAGGGCCATAACCGATGCACCATGGTACATCTCCAATCACATGCTCCATCAAGATCTCCATATCCCAACAGTTAAAGAAATAATTCAACAACGAAGCCAGAAACACCAACAGAACCTTGAAAACCATCACAATACCACATTACAACCACTTGTGCTAGACAGACCCAACAGAAGACTCAAAAGAAAATGGCCAGCAGACTTGACCTGAAGTGAAGACGAGGCCCTCCCATTGGGGATGACCCACCAGGCCCTTTGAGGGATATATATTCAATTGTTCCTCCATCCAGCACAATAGCTCATAGAATGTATTATTCTGATTGCTGTTAAATAAACATAAAAAAAAAAAAAAAAAAATTGTTGAAAAGTGAACAGAAGGACAAAGCTATTGATATTCACTAAGAAACAGTAAAATACAGAACGAATGAGCACTAAATTAAGTTGAAAAGCCGTAGTAATTGAGTAAACAAAGAGTGCACATAAAGGCGAAAACAAGGACGGCCCGCGCCGATAAGAAGAGCCGCCCGCTAGTGGTACATTCGATAAGTATGAATCTACGCGCGGCCGAATTAACGGAACAAATTTATCGCAGGTGGACGGTGTTATAAAGTAAACATTTAAAACAGAGAAAATGGAGCAAATTTTAAATGCAATCAACGAAAAACTAAAAAATATGGATGAACGAAATCAACGTATAGAAGAAAAACTGGACACATTCCAAGTAGAATTAATGAACCTAAAAAGTGAAAATACAACGTTAAAAATAGAAAATGAAAAGCTGAGTCAGCAAATAGCAGATGAAAATAAGAGACTGGAAGGCCTGGAAAAGGAAATTAAAAAAAGGAATCTAATATGTCACGGAATTGAGGACGCACCGGAAGAAAATAGAGAAGAACTGCAGGCGAAATTCACAGAAATCGCCCAAAAAATTGAAGTGAATGTTAACCCAGGCGAAATAGAAGACATTAGAAGAATAAGAAAATTTGATGCTAACAAAAACATGCCAGTCTTAGTGACACTTGATAGGGGAAATGAAAAGATAGAGTTGTTTAAACTAAGAGGAACTAAGATCTGGTTAAACAGAGATTTAACCGAAAATGAACAGAAGGAACGAAAAAATTAAAAAAAAAAGATGAACGAAGCAAGACAGAAGGAACATAAAACTATATTGAGAGGAAATAAATTAATCATAGAAGAAATAGGGGCCTATGACAAAGAAAATGTAAATGCCAAAAATAAAATGAAGAGATCGGTAAATGAGAGAGCATCAGGAAATGAAGAGCCAAATATCTGGAGCAGGAAACCATTCAGAACAGAGATGATGAAAAAAAACAGACACCAAGAACAGTATGGACACAGAGCTTGTTGATGGGGTTTCCGCAAAGCAAACAAGACCCGATAAGCAGCAGACAAAAAGAGCAGAAACCGATATAAAAGTTAATCAAGCAGAGGACGGATACAATATGAAAACGACATGCAATGGGAAAGGGAATAAAGGAAGCAAACAAATACATGAAACTGAAAAAGATGAGGATACAAAACAATGGACAAATAATAGAAATATGAAAGTTAGTAAAAAGAAAAGAGAGAAAAGGAAAAATGAAACAAGGATTGGGACATGGAATGTGAAAACGATATTAAAAACGGGAAAGATGGAAGAAATAGCAAGAGAAATGGAAAGATATAGAATAGGAATAATGGCAGTACAAGAAATAAGATGGAAAGGGGAAGGAAGAATAGATAAAGAAAAATATACGTTATTGTATAGTGGAGAAAATAAACAAGGACAAAACGGAACAGGATTCTTGGTTAATGAAAAGTTTAGAGATAGAATAATAGAATTTAGGAGAATAAATGGCAGAATTTCAATGATAAGAATAAAAAACAAGATAGCAAATATAACATTAATAAACGGGTACGCCCCAACAGAAGATGCAGCAGAAGAGGATAAGGATACCTTTTATGAGGAACTAAGCAAAACATGCGAAGAAGTAGAGAAACACAATACAGTTATAATAATGGGAAAGTAGGGAAAGAAAAATATTTAAGGAATGCGAGTGGAAAATTTACAATACATGAAAATACTAGTAAGAATGGACATAGACTGTGTAATTTGGCAGCAGAAATAAACATGTATATAATGAGTACAAAATATCAACATAAAGAAGAGCATAAAATAATGTGGTTAATACCAGGGCAAACAAAAGGGAACCAAATTGATCATGTATTAATAAATAAGAATGGAAATAATTAAAGACGTGCGTTCATTCAGAGGCGCGAACGTAGATACTGATCATATACTAGTTATAGCTAAAATGCAGATGAGAAAAGTAGAGAAGAAAATAGAAAAAAGAAGAAATACAAAATGAAAAGTAGATGAACTAGAAAAATATGAAACGAAAAAAATGTATGAAAGAAATTGAACAGATACTTAAAAGAAAAAAGGAGACTAAAGATATTGAAAAAGAATGGAGAAATGTAAAGGAAAGCATAATAGAAGTGGCAGAAAAAATAATAGGAAGGAAGAGCTCAGAAAAGAAGAAAGAATGGATAGACGAGGAATGCATAGAGATGATAGGAGAAAAGAATAAAGCAAGACTGAAATGGTTAAGAACGGGACAACAACAAGATAGTGAGATATACAAAGAAAAAAGGAGACAATGTACAAAGTTAATAGTGAAAAAACGAGAGAAATGGGTAAATAATATTATGACAGATATTGAAAACGACAACAATAGTAACACCAAATTATACCAAATAATAAGAAAGCAGAGTAGAAAAAGAACAATAGCAAATATTGAGCAAGGTGAATGGGAGAGATACCTGAATGTAACGATGGGAACAATGGAAGAAATTGGAGAAAAGTGGACAGAGGAGAATGAAAATAGAGAAGATGATGATGAAATACCTACAGAAAAAGAATGCTACGAAGCAATAGAAAAACTGAAACACAAGAAAGCTGCAGGAACAGATAGAATATGTAGCGAGCTAATAAAAAATGGAGGTGAAGAACTAAAACAAAGGATATTCAAACTAATAAACAAGATATGGAAAAATGAAAAAATCCCAGAGGAATGGAAGAGAGGAATAATTGTGCCGATTTGGAAGAAAGGGAATATGAGGGAGTGCGAAAACTATAGAGCAGTCACACTACTGAACATTACCTACAAGGTACTGACAAGTGTAATATTACGTAGAGTGAAAGTATATACACAAAGAACAATTGGCGAATACCAACGGTAGATGCAATACATGTGATGAAACAAGTAGTGGAAAAATGCTACGAGAATGGTATAGAAATATACATTGCATTTATTGACTTTAAGCGAGCGTTTGATTCAATAAATAGGCAGACACTACTAAAGGATGCAGAAGAAATAGGAATACCAGCAAAGTTAATTAGACTCATGAGAATGACATTTGAAAACTCAAAAGCTATAGTGATGACGCAGACAGGACCAACAAAAGAAATTGAGATAACCAAAGGCGTAAGACAAGGGGATGGACTGTCAGCGACGATGTTCAATATTACAATGAAAGCGGTGATTAGAGCAAGTATGATAAAGGGAACATTAAGAGAAAAAGGAATACAAGTAGTAGCATACGCAGACGATGTCGCACTAGTGTCCAAATCCAAAAGAATACTAACACAGAAGCTACAGAAGATGGATATGGAAGCAAAGAAAAGGGGACTAGAAATTAACCAAGAAAAATCAAAATATATGAGAGTTAGTAGAGTGACAAACAGGATGAAGAACATAAATGTGCAAATAGGGAACCTAAAATTTGAGGAAGTAGAAAACTTTAAATATCTGGGATGTAATATAAATGGGGAAAACCGGAAAGGAATAGAGATAGAGCAGAGAATACAAGCAGGATATAGAGCATTTAATAAATATAAAATGTTTATGAATAATAGGAAAATTAGTAGAAAGCTCAAAGTTAAAATATATAAAACAGCAATAAGACCAGTAGTGGCATACGCGGCGGAGACCATATGTATAACAAAGAAAGAGGAGGAAAGACTAAGGATATTCGAAAGAAAAATAATAAAAAAAAATTATGGATTAGTAAAAGTAAATGATGAAGAAAATAGAAGACTGTACAATAGAGAAATAGAGGAATTCTTAAAAGGAGAAACAATAATAAAAGTCATGAAAGCAATGAGGTTAAGATGGATAGGACACATAAAAAGAAGACAGGACGACACAGTACTAATTAAACGTATCACAGAATGGAACCCACGTGGGAATAGGAAAAGAGGAAGACCCAGAGTGAGATGGGAGGACCAAGTGAGGGAAGATATAAGAAGAATGGGAATAAAAGACTGGGAGAAACAAGTAAAGGACAGGAAAAAATGGAAGGAAATAGTGAAAGCAGCCAAAACACATGATAAATTTTGAAAGGGATAAGTGATTAGTGCTAAATGGAGTGACTCACCATGAGTAATTGAGTCTGTAGAACTCATTTAGTGAGTGGTTACAATTCTGCAAGGAATGTATAACCTTATACATACAATATAGGCATCCTATTCTGTACAAAATATAGCCTCTTCTTTCTGAAGCAAATAATCTGCTTTCCGGGGTGGATTGATCCCCATCTGCCCTTTTAATATAACTCCTCTTAGAGTTGCTGGAGTTCGAACCGAGCATCAATCGAGTGAACAACGTTTGTGTGAGTGCGATTGATCACCGAATTAAGTATTTCTTTTATGTATATGTATGTATGTACAATCGATAACCTCGTTTTACCTTGCGGTGTAGGGGCTGGTGCTTTAAGTGCCTTTATACAAAATAAAATTTTGTTAAAACGTGTATTCGTAAATCTAATTAACGTGAATAATAATCAGTGACACTACATTAACTGAACCCGCTGCGGAGGGATTCTAATTACTAGATAATGACTAATAAGTGGAATTCTGCAGAACTTTCACCACACGTAACAATGAACAAAATCATCTCATAACAACAAACAAGTTTTATATCTCACCGGACCATATAAGCAAAGCACAAAATAATGCACCACAAGATAAAGCATCAGAAGTAATATCCCAGATGGATACAAACGCACAACTTTCAAGCAAACCTGTACCCACAACAATAAAGGTAAAAATTCCTCCTATCTTTTTGCACAATGCATCTATAATAAAATATCAGGAAATTATTAATGACCTCAAAGAGCAAACTACAGAAGAATTTACTGTAACACAAAAAGGAAATCAACTGAGAATTAATCTCTACCGCGATAGTAGACTACTGAAAAGTGAATATGTCTTTAGATGATAATAAAATAGGTTACCACACATTTAGGGATCCAGAGGTAAATACCCTGTCGGCCATAATTCGTAATCTACCAGTTTCGTTAACTGATGAAGAAATAAAAAACGAATGAGAAAGATATCCAATTAAAAAGGTAGTACGGCTTTACAACAGAGATAAACGTCCGATACCACTGTGTGCGATCGAGTTAGAAAACACAAACGTAAGCACAGATATCTTTAAGCTAACAAAAATATTGTACTGTATCGTAGAAGTAGAACCAAGAAGGAAGGCCAAGGATATTCCTCAATGCAAAACCTGTTAACAATACGGACATACCCGTAACTATTGTCGAACGCAACCTCCGTGCGTCAAGTGCACTGGCAATCAATTGTATACGAACTGCTCAAAAACTTCCCAACAACGTAAACTGCGGAAGGACACCCAGCAAACTACAAGGGGTGTAGTTATTTTTTAAAAATTAGCCGTAGCGCACAACAGGACAATCAACCTACAGCTTGGAACCGGATAAATAATACCAGAACACCCTCTTCGAGAAATAATGAAAAAGATAAACAACAGGCGCAAGATTACAATAGGGCTTTTCCGCGATTACCAAGAACTGACAACACTAACTTATCAACCGACACACATAAAAATACAAATCTACTTACTGCAGTAATAAATAAACTCTTTGAACTACTCTTACCACATCTTGACAAAATTATACCAATTATTACACCATTAATTCCAATATTATTCCAACATGTACCCAAATAATATAACATTAGTAAACTGGAACGCCAATGGCTTAAAAGCAAACAGACCAGCTTTTCTAGCTTTCATAGCTACACACATCATCGACATCGCATTTATCTCGGAGACTCATCTAATCAACTCTGAACCATTTAAAGCAGCAGGTTATCAAGTCTACAGGCAAGATAGAGAAACAAACTTTGCCTCTGGAGGAGTCGCCATAATAGTAAAACGACAACTTACCCATTGTCCATTAAATAACCAAAATCTAGTAAATCTGGAAGGGATAGCAATCAAATTAATACTGGAAAATAATACGCACCTAAAACTGTGCTCAGCCTACAAACAACCTAATAAAAAAATCATGGAGAAAGACATTTTAAAGATTTTTCAGGACAACAAACCCACATTACTAATTGGCGATTTAAATTGTAAGTATACAGACTGGGGGAGCAGAGTAAACAACCCGAATGGTGTAAAACTAAACAAAATCATCGGCGATCTTGGCATACAAATATCAGCTCCCAATGAACCTACTCATTATCCATATAGACATGAACATCAGCCTGATATATTAGATATAGTGCTACACAAGAATTTCAGAAAACCTACATTTCAAACAGTTCTCACAGAATTGGACTCCGATCATCAACCAATCATTATCTCATTCTTTAGTACGGCAAAACTCGCGCCAGTGCTACCTAAACTAATAAATGGGAAAATGGACTGGAAAGTTTTTGAACATGAATTGGATAAAAACATTAAAATTCCAACCAACATTCAAACGACGGAAGCTATAAAAACAAGCGTTATACCAGCAGTAACACCCTGGAAAAGAAACCAGCAACACACAACTGCCGCTAGAGATATTAAAACTAATAAAAGTGAAAAACAAAGCCTTAGAATGGCAAAGACTCAGAACACAAATGAAGCAGCTTACACACAGTGTCAAAACAGAACTTGACAAACGCCGATATTTCATCTTATATATATTTCTAAAAGTCCTGACTGACTGACTGACTCATCAACGCCCAGCCCAAACCCTTGGACCTAGAAAGCTGAAATTTTGCACAGAGGTTCCCTTTATGATGTATACAAGGAATAAGGAAGGATATTTCGAAATTCAACCCCTAAAGGGGTAAAATGGGGGTTCCAATTTTGTATGGAAAAATAATATTAAATAGACATTTCGACTTGAAACTTCGTAGGAGTACTCCTAAAAACAAATAAGCAAACACGTATTTCGTGATTTTCCGAAAATCAACCCCTTAGGGGGTGAAATGGGGTAAGTAAGCCTAAAAATCGATATGGGTGTCGTTATTGAGGTTTATTGGGACGTTGATTGCGAAAATGGCATTTATTTTTAAGTCCAAGACGGTGAACATGACATAAGGGAAGAAACGGGACGGGACGGGACTAGACTGGACGGAACGGGACGGACTGGACGGGACGGGACTGAGCGGGACGGGACTGGACGGGAAGGGAAGGGACGGAACGGGGCAAAGCGGGACGGGGCGGGGCGGGACGGGTCGGGGCGGGGCGGAAAGGGAAGGAAAAAGATGGGATGGAAGGGGAGGGGATGGGATGGAAGAGGAGGGGCGGGACGGGACGGGAAGGGACGGGACTGGACGGGAGGGAAAGGGGCGGGACGGGACGGGAAGGGTCGAGACGGGGCGGGGTGGGGCGGAACATTATTTAATACACAAATAACGAACCTCGCGCGAACGAAGTCGCGGGTAAAAGCTAGTGTATAATAAATACATTGAAGAATTACAACCACGAGACGCAACTGTGTGGCAGGCAACAAAAAGAATATTAAGACAACCTAACCAAATACATCCTTTAACTTGAAATAACATTAAGTATACATGAGATGAGGAAAAAGCCAATGTTCTTGCATCCCTTCTCGAAGACGTGCTTACTACGGATATAAACAACAATCACGATTTTAGACAAGAGGTGAATGATACTACTGAAAATTATAACTACCGATACCCACTCCACATCTACCCGACCTCGCCAAGAGAAGTGCAATCCTATATAGCAAAGCTGTCAATAAAAAAGTCACCTGGGCCAAACTTCATTACAAACAACACTCTGAAACACCTTTCAAAAAAGAGTGTAGTCTATCTTGTAAATGTATTTAATGCATGTCTTAGATTGGGGTACTTTCCTAATATATGGAAGCATGCCTACGTACTACCATTTCTAAAGCTAGGAAAAAACAAACACAAACCCGAAAGTTATCTATCAATCAGCCTTCTATCGTTAGTCTCAAAACAGCTGGAAAAAGTAATTTACGCGAGATTAGAAACAACGCTAATGAAACAAAATATTAACCATCAGTTTGGCTTTAGGAAAAATCATTCCACGACACAACAGCTACTACGATTGACAGAACCTATAGAGAAAGGATTTGAAGACAAAAAATACACGATAGTGTCATTCATAGACCTCCAGAACGCCTTCGACAAAGTTTGGTTAGCCGGCCTACAATATAAACTGATCAAGCTTGAAATACCAGACTATCTTACCAAGATCATTGTATCATTTATCAGTAAAAGAATGTTCGCCGTTAGAGTTAACTCAGCTCTTTCCCAAATAAAACCACTTAATTGTGGCATTCCACAGGGAAGCATTATAGGACCCATATTATTCAACATATACGTCTATGATATACCTGTTATGATGAACTCAACACTAGCGATGTTTGCAGATGACACTGCAATTTAGTTTTCACATGGAGTTTTCTTCTTTTCAGAATTTCTCTATTTGCGTAGAACGTTTTATACCCTTGTGTATCCTATCTTTTGTCTTCACTTCGCTCATTGTTGTATGTTATTTGCACTCCCAGATAGTTGAACACTTTTACTTTTCAAAGTTGTATTTCCCTATCGTGACTTCTTTAATTTTGTCAGCCTTATCTGTTACATTTCATGTACTTTTTTTCATTTATATCGAGTCTTATCTTTTTTGTTTCTTCCACGATTTATTTAAAGGTTGCTGTTAATCCTTTCCATGATCTCGATATCATTACTACGTCATCGGCGGTATGCTACGACTTGTACTTCTTTGTTTTTTATGCTTCCCTGTATACTCCTTTATTGATGGATGTTAAATGGGATCGTTTATCCTGCTTCTGTTCTAATGGTAGCATTTCAGTTTCTCATTGTCATTTGGATGCATCTTCTTTAGTTTGCTTAGTATTTCCATTCTCTGCAGAGCTTGTATGAGTTTTCTTCTGCTAATACTATCAAATGCTTATTTGTAGTTGATAAAAAGCATGTGCAATTCCAGATCGTACTCGTAAGACTTCTCCAGTATCCGTGATATTACATATAGGGCGTCCACGGTTGATTTCCCTGGTCGGAATCACAACTGATAATCTTCCACTTTGCTTCTCTGCAAATTTCATAATTTTCTGTTAAGTACCAATGCGAACATTTTGTAGGTTGTATTTAATAGTGTAATTCCCCTATAGTTGCTGCACTGTTGCAAGTCTTTTTTTTTGGTGTTGTTACTATTATTCCCGCGCCCCATTCTTTTGGCATTGTTTCACTTCTCCATATTTCCTTTATAAGGTTATATATTCTTTCATGTAGTTTATCCCCTCCATATTTTAACAGTTTTCTGTCACCGCCCGGAGTCTTCCCATTTTTTATTTTTGTTATAGCATCTATCACTTCCTGATATGTTGGTTCTTCATTTTCTTGTATCTCTTTCTCTGTTTCCTCATTTCTTTCTCTTTGTTCATGGTCACCATCTTCATCCTCTTCCTCGTACAGTAATTTATGGAAATGTTCCCTCCATATTTCTTTCTTTCTGTTCCCGTCGTACTCAATACTAGCATGTTTGTCTCTTAGACCTCTTATTTTAACTGTTTTATTTTTCTTTTGATTTCTAATTTGTTCGTAAAATTTTTTTGTATTGTTATTTTTACAGTTCTGTTCCATCTCATTCATTACTCCATCGATCCATTCTTTGTTTTGCCTACATAACTTCCCTTTTATTTTCCTTATAGAACTCCATATCTTCTTCTTCTATAGTTCGTAACCATTTTTTTCTTGCTTCATTCTTTTTGTCTGTTATTTCTTGGTATTATTCTCCTCCTGTTGTCTTTTTGTCCAATGGTTTTCGTAGAGCTCCTTTCTATTATTCCTACTCTCCATTCATTCTCTGTATCCACTTTTTTCTCATTCTTTTTTATTTCTTTATTTATTTCCTGTAAGTATTCTTTCCTTCCCTTTTCCGTGTACAATCTCTCTACTTTTTTTTCCCCTTCCCGATGGTGTACCTTTTTGTTTCTGTATTCTTGTTTAACTTTTGCGATTACTAGGAAATGGTCCGAGTCCGCATTTGGGCCCCTATATATTCTAACGTCTGTAATTGTCCAGCTTTGATCCTTCTTTGTTAGTATATGGTCTATCTGATTTCCTCTCGTAGATCCTGGCATTGTCCATGTTTCCTTGTGTATTTTTTGTGCTTGTATTTGGTACTACTAATCACCATGTTTGCGTTTGTTTAAAGAAATTTACCATAGATTAAATTAGCATTTCCTAACTTTTCAATATGTGATCCACTGAGGCAGATATTCATATCAAGTTATATAATACAAATAATAATAGTAATTATAGAAAAATATAAATGATAAAAATTTCCTATGATCTACATCTATTTTTCTCCATTACTTTTAAGCAATTGAATGTTTTTTGTATAATTTTAAACTGCTGTGTTGTGTTGTTTGCCATGAGAATTTGTAAATACAAATGAATCAATATACAGACGTACCTCGAACAATAACAACTCGTTGTTTTTTCTTGACATGTTGGATTGCCCTTGGAGTTCATTCGCAGCGCTGCTGGATATTTTTTTGCAAAGACTGTGGATGTCAGCCCAGTCTTTCTCAATCATCAGCCAATAGTCCTTCCACATCATCATGAAAGTGTGTAGTCATGCACTTATAGAACAAAGCTGGTTAACGTGTTTAATGCCCAAGGAATGGAGAGAGGCCCTAATTGTACTGAAACATCAAAAAGCAGACAAAATGGAATGCAGGAACTATAGACCCATATCATTCTGAATGTTACTTATAAAATATTATCCACCTTAATAAATTTAGCCCTGAAGAGCATAGCAGAACAGAAATTAGGCGAATACCAGGCTGATTTTAGGACTCGGACAACAGTAACAAGGACAAGGAGTCATCTTTGAAAAGTTTATGAAAGGGACTACAAGATGACTCTATGTCGCTAACCTTATTTAACATTGCATTGGGGGTGATCATAAAAAGGAGTGGAGAAAAACATTGGCCTTGGATTATTGTTGTTAAATTGCCCATGAACAGAACCGTAATTTTGATTTTGTTGTATAACGTGCATAACCTCCAACAAATTTACTGTCACTTGACAGAACATAATATTGTTGCAAGATGGACTGCTTAGTTTGATAGTGCAAGTGGAGAAATGTTTAAAATTTGAAGTATTGCAAGACCTTCCAAGTACTTAATTAAAAATGTCTCTAATTACACAATTACTCAAATTGGATACGTACATAAAAAGTCCCATTTTCTATTGTGCTTAAGGCTGGCATTTATGAAACAGAAAATCGTCATGTATAGCTGTCTCATTTTTTACCTTAAGAATTAGTTGCGTACATGGACATGCTCTAATTTACCGGCACATCTTACGGCAAAAAGCTGAACTGTGTAGCTTCACTACACGGCCTCCTGGATTAGTGCGAGACTGATCTCTCTACGCGGGCCGCCACATTTGTATAATTTTTGTGATTCTGAGGCCAACGTACTTTGCCGCCATCTGTTGGGTTTTTGATAAATTATCTGTCACGTAGGCACGACTTCCTAGATAAATATTAATCCAGGAGGCCATGGGCACCAAGGGCACAAGCGCAATAGAGTTCCTGTATATAGTAAGATAAGAGTCGGGCAAACGCGGTTCAATTTTTGATTGGCTACGATCCACTGAGCTTGAGCAGTAGCAATCTAAAATAAAAATTTGAACGATGGCTATGACAATGACAATTAAATGACGTACAGTTAAAAACTTGATTGTCAAACTATTAAGCAAGATGACAGGTTGTTGCGTATTTGGGTGAGAGCAAGGGTTTATCTTAAAATCTCTCCCAAAAACTGCAACGCAAACTGAAATACCACCGATCGACGGTTCCAGAATATGCGAAGTAGGTAAATTTTGATAAAATTCAATGGGAAAGGCTCCATTACTTTATTTATTCACAATGTAAGTTTCAACATTTGTAATGTAAGTTTAAATAATCATCGTCCACTTCACGTATTAGACCACCGGGCCTGTTCCAATTCAATATTCCAATCTCATTCTAGGTTATTCATCAAAAATTTATGTGCTCAAAAACTGCGATACAAGAATCGGCATTCAAACTGATCCAATATCCACTGAAGTGACACATTTCGGCATACCGTGAAAATTCGTAGCCAAAAGTAATTGGCCAGTTTTTCGCTCTTTGAGGATATTTTTGCTAAAGCTCCGAATATAATACGCGTAAGTATTGGAAACATTCCTCTAAAAGAAGATATAAGAATCAGAATGGGTAAAAGAATTGCCATAACGGACGAGCAGTTTCATAGTGAAAGATGAGCTATTACAGGAATTAATCGAAGCACTGAAGAAAGTTAAAGCGTTATATAAAAAACTGTAACTATTTGAATGTTTTACTTTTCATACAGCTGTATCATTGTTTATTTAATATGGAAATTAAAATTATAGGACTTGTCCTCTTCTCTTGTAATATAGTAATTATTATATTTGTATTATCCGCAACCTCTCTTTGTACGCTTTATTGAAATTATTGTCCAATTCGACAACGACAAGACAAGTTTTTAGAGGTTATATGGTTACTACACCACCAAAAAAGCGCTCGTAAATTACTCAATCCGATCCATATACCGCAAAATCAGCTGACCACCAATCGGTAAACGGTAGATACCTACCAGCGCAGTTTTCGTAAATGCTTTACATTTACCATTTATTGACAATGTCAAACTGACAAGTAATTAAATTCATAAAAGTGAAACATACTAAGAAAAACAACTCCGGCCTTGAACGCTCTCATTTATTTTTGGAACACTAATGGCCGCTGACATTTGTGTTTGTCCGACTCTTAACTATATACAGGAACTCTAAAGCGCAACGTACTGTAGCGCCTCTACAAACTATAAAAAACGCCTTGAACTAAAAATGCGGCGGGCCGCTTGACAATTTCGAACTTCATTTTCTAAACAAGTAAAAATCACTCGATATATATGATAGGGGCTAATAGGTTTTTAGACAAGCACAAACTATTGACGTAAAAAGTTTTTTGTATACGAGCCCTAACAACTAATAGTTCGGACGGGCACATTTTTTTTATAAAAAGTAAACTTACTATTATTTATACCCATCGTTGCACTATTTAGTCTAAAGGTACATAAATATAACAATATCTTTAACAACTTATTTATTAAAATTTAATTTTTATAGAAATTACAATTACAAAAACGCTAAATTCAAATTCCAGTTCAAGATGTGCTGACAACTAATGTTTCGGATGGAGTTGGTTATTTAATAAATTAATAAGTCGTAACGTCACCTTTTGCTTTTATTATGGCGTTAATTCTTTCTGGCATCGTCTTGACTAACGATATGCATAGGTCTACTGTAAATGAACTCCATATCCTTAATTTTTTCTTTTTGGTTCAGGAACAGTTCGTTGTGGAAGATTTCTTAAGCATTGCTTTATCTAGTGCCAAACATTTACGATAATATTTAAATCGGGGCTCTTAGATGGCTATGATAATACTTCGATGTTATGGTTTTCAAACCAATTTTGACTTGTTTGGGCAGCATGACAGGCTGCCTCATCCTGCTGGAAAATGAAGTTTCCTAATGGGTGTACGGTGTAATTTATCAATACTTGGCAAAAGGCTATTTTCCAGAATTTTTGTTTGATACTTTGCAGCATTCACGGTGCCATCAATGACTTTAAAATTTCCCAGTCCATTAGCTGACATGCAGCCCCAAATCATAATCCCTTTTGGAAACTTCGCAGTCCTTATGAATAGTTTCTGATTTACTCCTTATAATTCCTCTTCTATGGTCCTCAATGCAGACATCAAATTTTGATTCGTCGCTAAATATTATTCTGGACCAGTCTTCATGGGTCCAAGAACGTCTCGCTTTTGCCCACATTAGTCTCTTTCTCGTTTGTTTTTGGTCAATAGTGGTTTTTCTTTAGCCTAATTTATTCTATGCACATGTAATGTTTTAGTTGTCTTAACTAAAACACTAAAATGTGCGGTCCTACATTATAAAACTTTAATCCAGATTTATATATCCATTTGCAACAACATTCCCTCGATACATTATGTGTTGATTCGGAATTCTATCGAGCAATAATTTGTCTTAATGTACTTCGTCGCTCATTTTTGCAAATTTTAACAAGAAGCCTACGGTATTGATCGGATATATATTAGACAACGCCTACCAAAATTTTTAACAGAAACATTAATCATAACGGTTTCTCCAAAGTGTTTAATTATATCGCCAATCGTAGATATAGCAATATTTAATTCTTTGATTATTTTCTTCATCGATTTGCCTGTTTGATATTGTTGTACGACTATATTTCTTACTTGTGCATTTGTTGCTTTGCCGCGAGCCATTTCTAAACGTATTGCTCTTACATTTGACAATAATAATAAACATAAACAGGTGTATTTTATTTTTTGTTTCCAAAGCTTCCTCATTCTACAGCAATTCTTTGCACCCGTCCGAACTATTAGTTGTCAATGAATTTTACACTATTTGTATATTATATTTTTTGTACAGTTCGACTTTAAGTCAAGCTTGAATAGTGAATGAAATAGTAATTAAACATAAAACTAAAGATATAATTAAACATTAAACAAAGCAATAATAATAATAATAATAATTTATTGAGCATTTTTACAGTGGATCTACATGCATACAAGCAATTCCACTGCACTCAACACACAGAAGACTGCATAAGTGCAATAAGCACTTGTCCGCAATCTGGAGATTGTACATTATAAGTTGCTAGTCTAGGTTAAGTGCTGGCACTGCATGGATTGACCGACGTTACTCGCTTATCAGGAGAGCCAACAGTTCCCTCGGGATGTTTTTCACCGCCTCCTGAATTTTCATTTTGCACGTGTAGGACACCGGGCCTGCCAGTAGTGATTGTCGTAGTTCGGGCGTTAAGGAATTTGCAACTTTTGCGGCGCAATACGTGAAGCGCCTGCGACCAATACTCTTTGAACATCCAGGAACTAGGAATTTTTTGTTGGTGTCGCTCCTCATTATTCTTTCGTCCTCGGCACGATCCGCGATTGAGAGAAGATCTTTGTTAGCGCAATGCTGTAGTGCTGCCACGCAAAATTTTTGCCGTAGGTTTATAACATCGCTTTCGTCATATAAGAGGTTGGTTGGGTACAGCCTGCCTTTCCATAGCATAACTTTTATTATTCTATTTTGTGTGGTTTGCAGAGCGTTCATTACGTTGTCGCGGGCACCACCCCAGCCTATGATCCCGTAAAACAGTACAGATTCCACTAGTGTATAATATACTGTGTGGATTAAATAATAATAAGGCTGCTCCTTATGCAAAAATGGTAATAGTCCGAACTATTAGTTATTAGGGCTTGTAGTACATGTGCTGTTACAGAAATTACTTCTATCGTGCAAAACAATTACTACAAAATGGGAAGAGAAACGCTCAAAGGTGTTCGTAAATGAAATAAAGCCGCTAAAGGCCAGCAAAGACGCAACAAAAACAGACGCATTGCTCAAGAAATTGTTGCAGAACTCGCAAATAACACTGCACACTTCGTGACATCCAAGGATTAAATTGATTGTAAATCTACTTTAAACGAAATAGTGAATAATTCTCTGAATATCTGTCAGGTGCAAGAAGAAACTGAAAACAGTGATGAATACGACTTTCCTTCATTTATTGATGATAACGAATATAATCTGTAAGACTACATACAGTGCCCAAAGGAATTAAAGGATATTTCATAACACTTAAAATATAAAAGTAATTGCAGATGTTAAATTAACTGCCTGTTTTTTTAATATCATTTATGTAATGCCTTTTAATTTTTTTGAGCAGTATAGATTGTGTAAGCAATAATTAACATTATTTGTATATGTATTCATTATCTGTTTTATAATCAATTCGCAACAGCTTTCTATCGAAGCTGTGTCAGATGTACAAACGCAACTGCATGGTTACAGAATAGTTGAAATAGATTATTTTATTAATAAGACCCTTACACTACAATCTATGCATAATAAGCATTGTACAGGAGGCAGACTTCTAATTAAAAGTAAGATAAAAAAGGGTTTAGTGAGCACATTTATATTTCAATGCAACATTTGCGATCGTGAAGAATCAATATGTTCAGAAATGCCACATACAAAAAAATCTGTGGTAAACACAGCAGCTGTTTGGGGAACTTTATCGACAGGTACAGGTCGTGACAACTAGCTGAAGCTCTGAGAATTGGTTACGCAGTAGTCTCAAGCCGAGTTGGCGGGGAGAATTCAGTTCTGACAATATTATGTTCGAGTGAACATCGGCATACTATTGCAAAAAGTCAGCGCTTTTGATATTTATCGTTTGTTGCTTTGTTCTTGTTATTTTAGTTATTACGTCTGTTGATTTGTTTTTCTTATTGTCTCTGTTGCTTTGTTCTCCTTGTTATTGTTACTGTCTCTGTTATTTTGCTCTTGTTATATTTGTTATTGTCTCTGTTACTTTGTTCTCCTTATTGTTGTTATTGTGTCTGTTGTTTTTGTTAATTATTTGTGTGACTGTTACGTTAAATTATAATTGCGTAATGGAGTTGATAACCACATGAAAAATTTTAACCAGAATTTATTTTAGCTCCAATTTTATTATTTTATGCAATGTACACAACTTCATAAATTTAAAGCTGTCAGTGCAGCAAATATAATCACCCAATTCAAAGCAGCTTATCTTATCTTGCCAGAAATCTACTTCGGAAACCATAATGACCGCTGTGTTATTCTTCTCAGAGGATTTACCGAATGAATGTTATCAGCTAAAGAATTTTCTGATTTTACTTGCATTTTGTATTTGCGAGATTCCCCTTTAGCAAGTAAGCTGCACACCTGCAACGTTTTGTTTATTCTAAGAACAACGCCAACGGGTACTACAGAAAGGCGGTGTTTTTCAAGAATTGCTTTTCTACTTGAGTGTACCGTGTAACACGGCGTCTTACTTTGAGCTCTACACCTACTGCATTACCACGTTAAAATGCCCTGGGTTCGCTAGCTTAACAGTCGGAGTGCTTTGAGACTCTTTTTTTTCCGCAGTGCAGCTAAGGGAAAGCCAATATCGTTTAGAACCAATATCGTGTACACCTGAAATGTTGTAAGTGCCAAGGCAAACACAATGGCAATAAAAAGTCCAACCGTTTACATATAACACCATATAATCTGAAATAATACACAAGTACCAACAAATATGCACATAAGAAATACGTAACATTAAACCTATACTTAATAGCCTACAGAATAGTTTAAGCACAGCGCTCGAGTTCAGATGTTACTTCAAAGTTCAATACTTATACTGCGCGACCGAATTGGGCGACGCGACGCTGTCGATTCTTGTACACGGCCGCGTTAATAATCGGGTACGATGCACAATCTTAGCCCGCGTAACACCCACAGTGGGCTGCTATGAATGCTGACACAGTCAAACAACGTCGCCTGCTTGCCGGTAAATACCCTCGGCTCTCTGAATACGTCACCAGACGTTAAGCTGCGATCTGGACGAAGTCAATCGCCCTTTGTTTTATAGCAGTTGCTTAGGTATAAACTAACCTGGCTGTAGAGCATCACTTCCTTCGCCGGAATCTGGGGCGACGCTCTTGACGAAAGGCGCAGCTCTTAGGGTATCTTACGATTCCTGCGGTCTGCTAGAGGCCTTCTGTACTTTGGTTTGCGATTCTCGTGGATCGCATGCACTATCTGAGTGCATACACTACACTCCTTGGACGTCTCGCTGCAACTTCTGCAGGTACCGTCCTGCTTGGTAGTCTGCTGGCAACTCCCTTTGCCGCGTATTTACAGCGTTGATGTGCTTCCCCGGAAAATGCCGCGTTGCACTTTTGTTTATCGCTAGCTCCTGGAATCGCTATATTACGCATTTAATCACTGCACCCGCGAAAGCACTCACGCTGCGTGCCCACTTAACGCAATCCACTAACTTATACTCCGCTCTAACTAAATATAAGCTTACATACAAAATACGATTAGGCTTGTTGTTGGCAATGTGTATAGTGAAAGGAATAAAATGCATAAATATAGGTAGCACGAATTGGCCCGTTACAACCGCTAGTACGTGCTTCCCTTTCTAACCGACTCCGACTCTTTCCTGGATCTGCGCAAGTGAGAGCTTCAGCTGGTTGTCACGACCTGTAGTTCCTATGCCCATTTATCTGAATTTTTGAGTGTGCTGGATGTACCATCCATCAGTGGGAACCAATTTTTTGAAATTCAAAGGTAATTATCTACAGTGAGTAAATAGTATCCTACTCATTTTATTGAGCTCTATTTTATTGTTATAATTATTACAGCACTATGAGGAAAGTTTGTGGGAAACCATGGAGTCTGCTGGCCAAGAAGAGCGTAAATTGGCAATTGACAAACACAATAATGATGTGGACACCGATGGAGTTCCACACATAACTGTATATTTGGATGGTGGATGGTCCAAACGAAGCTATGGACATAATTATAATGCTTCTTCTGGTGTTGTAGGTTTTGTGTATAGCCAGTTAAAAACCAT
This sequence comes from Agriotes lineatus, assembly GCA_940337035.1. Lineage (NCBI taxonomy): Eukaryota > Metazoa > Arthropoda > Insecta > Coleoptera > Elateridae > Agriotes > Agriotes lineatus. The sequence continues at coordinate 91,021 of CALNHX010000747.1, read as the reverse complement.
TTATGTGATTGTGTTTTTAATGTTTTAGGCTGTTATCATTGGTAGACGCACTGGGAAACTATTTTTTTTGGGCGTGCGGAATAAATATTGTTCCATTTGTGCTCGGTTTGAGAACAAACAGATTGTCCCGGCACAGCATTTATGTTTTAAAAATTATGAAGGCGCGTCAGCATCAATGGAGCAGGAAATCATCACGGAAGGCTTCAATAATAGCATACTAATGCATAACCTGTGATATAAAAAAATTATTGCTGATGGAGATTCTTCAGTTTTTGCGAAAATAAAACAAAACGTAATATATGGACCACAGGCGAGTATGTCAATGAGAAGAAATTGCTGTTGCATTACAATTTCATTTCATTTACAGGTTCAAAAACTGGAATGTGTAAACCACTGCATAAAAAATTACAGTAAACATTTGTATCAAATTAAACGAGATACAAAAGGGATATCTTTAGCAGCACGAAAATTGTTGACGCCTGATATTATTAAAAAACTAGTGAAAGCTGCCCAGAAAACTGTTTATGCTAATGCACATGGCGATTTGCAAAGATTAAAAGAAGACATGCGCAATTCAATCAACCATGTGTTCGGAAATCACTTGAAATGTCAAGATTATCTGTGCAATTGTGTATCCGACACTACATTGGATAAAACAGCAGAGTTGATTTCCTCAGGAGCTCACCATCACATCTATACTGCTTTGAATTTGGTGTTAGTAAAGAGTCCTCAGTTAATAGACAATGAAACCAATAACAGATCAGAACTATTTATGAGCATCTTGGCAAGATTTAACATGGGGAAACGTCTTAATCTAATACAGAGGGACAGTTTTCAAACAAGATCGTATTTAACAGGATTACGTTACAACTTAGGCTCAGCATGGCATTAGAAATCTTGGAAAAAGTTTGTCCACAAAAGTCCTGGGAAAACATTTAAAAAGTATGTGGAGCAACAAGAACAACGACAATTGAAAAGAAAAGCAAACAGTAAACCAAACAGATCTGTAAAACGACTGGTCAACGTGATTATGGTAGCAATATCGCTGAAATAATTGTGTCAGATGAGGACATCACCCATGAAACCCATAATCTTTTGGAACGTCTGAAGGTACGCGGGCAACAAGTATATTATGTGATTATTATTATCCTGGTTATATTTTTAGGTTTCAGCTGATCAACGAATCAGAACAGCTTTGGAGACGGTAGGACAATTTGATAATCCCAAGTACGTGTCAGAAAGGCTATTCCGACTAACAGCATCGCATTTTGGGGATGTTATTAGAAGAAGAGCAATAACTTCCTGTCACGCACTCGTAACGAGAATTCTAAAGCCAAATTCTTCAACATGCACTGCTGCGATGGAATATGGCAAGAATGAAATAGTAGCAATTGTTAAATTTGAAGAAAAGACAGGAAAACTGTATTGCCAGCAGGTCTTTATATAGATTTGGAAAATGGTTTCCTGGGAGCGTCTCCTGATGGTAAAATTATTTTTGTAACTACAGTATGGCTATTAATTTATAGTACTGAAAATTTTCAGTTAAAATAATATGTAATAATAAATTAACACAAGTATTAGCTTTACTAATAACATGTTCTAAGTGCTCTCCTTATGTTGGACGCACAGTTCGTGTCGATTTTGCATATTCGGGGCCATATTTGAAAATATAGGCTGTTGCATCTGTTCCTGATTTTCGTTGGTATCCACTGGTTTTTTTTCGTCCAGCTTTACCTTTTCCTTGGTATAGCACACTTTCAGTTCTTCTAAATTTGGTTATAATGTTCAGTACAATAGCATTACTTGGTGTCTGTTTATTGAAATGCTCCGAAAATTATTCGCGGACAAATTTAATGCTTGGATCATTTTGTCTACCTAAACCGTATGAGCGAAAATAGTGCTCACCCAAAATGACTTTTTCTTCAGTAGAGAACATTACTTAGGAATTTGCAAGCATATTAGTACATCTAACCAAAACCAAACGTCAATGTTTATGTCAAATAACAGTGTCGATTGTTAGAGGTTTAAGCAAAAGTAGGCCTACCGTTTCAGTACTGTAAATTAATAGCCATACTGTATTTCCTTATTATTGTATTTATTACTAAATGGTTGGATGCAGAATATAGATGATAGTTTTTCAATATTAGAACTGTATCATATAACATTATTGTTATTTAACTGAATGTTATGACTGATTTTGACATTACTTTTCATTTGAAGGTCTTCCCAAAATCTTGTTCACACATTTTTTAAATTTCTGCAAACATTAAATAAATTAGATAATAAATTCTCTATTCATATGCAATTTTAGGTATAATAACTGAAAAGGAAATAGTAGAAGTCAAGTGCTTCCAGAAAGTAGCAGAACTAGGAGTGTCTTTAAAACAAGCTACCCAAAATAAACAAGTCACATGCTTAGAAATTAATAGTTTGGGAAAAGTTCAGTTGAAAAGATCGCATAATTACTTTTACCAGGTAATATCGTGACTTTAATTGTAATTACCAAAACATGAATTTAACATTTTAGATTCAAGGACAACTGGCCATTACAAATGCAAAAATAAGCTATTTTGTTGTATATATAGGAGATAAAAACGCTTTGTTTATTGAAGAAATACACTTTCATGAAACTATGTGGCAGTCAATTATGTTGCCGAAGCTGAAGGATTTTTATTTAAAATGTATTGCACCCAATATTATTGAAGATCGCCTATCACGTGGTTTAAAATGCAGAGATGCTCCCAGTATTATAGAAGCTCAAGAAGTTGCAAAGAAAAGAAAACGAGAAAAAGAAGGGGGTATAATGTAGCATGCATTAAGTAAAATAAAATATATATGTATGGTTTACTGTTATTATATGATTTTTTCATTTGGTTGCTTTAATTACACAATATTTCGCAAAATTGTTTGTTTGAAAAACAATACAAGACCATAATGAAAAATTTCCTAAAATTCCAGGTTCTTGTGAAATTTCCTGAATTTCAGAATTTTAGACGCCATGAATACACAGATGTCAGTTTAAAATCTACATAAATTACTACATGTGTATGTGTGTGTAGGCACATGAAACAAGTCATAATCAAGTTTCCTCTGCACGAATTTTTAAATTCATAATTCGCGCCGTACTGTCCTAGTGCGGACAGCAAAATAAGTGAAATTACGTTTTGTTTCTTGCTTGTGCTTTTATACTCCTCCCGCCAGATTGGGTCGTCTGTCTGGCACACAGAACAATACCGCATTATTTATTGATGACGTAGACACCGTAACAGCAGATTGTGAAACGACATCTATTCAATAATAGCCAAACGATTGCACCACTGAACCTTCAATTTCATGGTATTATTTGGGATAACAGCATTTCGTATTGTTGCACTGCAAATTTCTCAAAAACTAGAGGATATTTTCAAGCACAGTTTTATTGCAAATTTTGAATTCTCGGTGATGGGTTATTTTGGTTTGTACTGAACGCCCACAAGAGTCAAAATTTACCCGAACATTTCACACGATATTTAACAAAGTATATCTACGTAAATAATTTTAATATTGGGCTGAAAGCAACTCACACCGTACAGACATATATGTAGATTAGGAATAATCAATAAAATTGCAAATATATTCAATACTTTCTACAAAATTGGCGAAAATCTAGTAGCATATTTTCCTATTCTTAAGCACTTGTAAGACAAGGTACAAATGATGATCTTTCCTCTCCTAAATCCCAGCCTTAAATATGGCAACTTTGCATTTGAAGGCGTTTTGTGACGTTTTCTAACCTAAAAGCATTTGGTAACCGTAACCTCAAATGTAAGCATCGTTTAAACAGGACAAAGTAATTTTACACAGCTAAATTAGGGAAACTGTCATGGCCAATCTTCATGCCGAAAAGATGTGAACGGAGTTTAAATACCTTCTAGGAAGATATATCCACTCATATTTTTTTGATTGGTCAAAAAACGTTAAATTCTGGATTTTTCATTGGTCACCTTTTGACAGATGACAGGACAATTAAATAGTCACGCACATCTAGGAACTTTAGGGTTAGCAATATACAGAGAGACAAATTTTTGATTTTTATAAGTTGTTTCTCGACATTATGGAACTGCCCCGGAATGCTTTTCGGGCAATGATTTTCTACGATTAGAGAAGTTATACATAAATATGACTAGTCACCAAAATTTGATATCAGCTTTCGGCAGGCAGCCATAGTCCTTCATTATCCAGTAAGTTATTGATTTCGTGAATTTAAAAGTGGATGGTGTACGTTAGCACATCAACCAACACCTGGGCAACCCCCAGTAGCAATCAGTGCTGAAAATTTTAGTGCTGTTGAAATGCTGCTAAATGAAAATTGTAATATAACTCATACAGAGATTTAACAAGAACTAGGTATTGGATCATCCGCAGTAGATAACATTTTACACCAACAGCTAAATGTGAGGAAGGTGATAGTTAAAAATGTAGATTAATTATCTGGTTAGTTACAGTAATTATGAATAATTGCTGAATTAACAAGATTACTTTTAACGTTGTTCACAACTGTTTCTTTTGAAATTATTGCTATAAAATAAAATGCAGTCTGAAAAAACTAAAAGTGTATATTAATGATTGATAAACAAATGTACTTATTTAACATCCTTAAGAGAGCACTTTAAACCTAAATGATAAATATTAAAATACAAATACTTTACATTTTTACATAAGTATAACTACAATTTACAAGATGTTTATCAGAGTTTAAGGAATGTGTTCACTATTATTTGCAATAATAGTTTTACACTTCAGCGGTGTTATTTAGATGAAGAGTTAGTCAGAGTACATCAGGTCGTATTAGTGGATCATCTTTATCTATTGGGGGAGGAGCAGCAGTCATTTTCGAGCTTGTGCCTTGCGTAAGATAACCTGCTGCCTTGGGCGTACCAGCTACGTTAATGAAAAAATAAATTAATTATAAAGGCACAAAAATAACGAAAACGTTTACCTGTAAGATATCCTGCAACAGGAGCACTCGATATAAAAAGATCGTGCTTTTGATCCTTATAATCAGCCCACACAGTGCTTTTATCAAGAATCGCATTTACTTTATCGCCATACATTATGCTCCTGCTCATTGCCTTCAGAGCTTTTACAATCTGTGCTTTGGTCATAGCAGGGTTGTCTAGCAGTTCTAACCTTGCATCTAATAAAGCTAGGAGGTAGGGTACGAGATCAGCCTCTAAGGCTTGTCTAACTAATTGTTCCTGGCTGGCAGAAAAAAGACGGTTTAGTGCTTCACAAGCAACTGCAACCATATCCCGCCGCACTTGCATGGCTTGTTTTAGTGGATGCATACAGTCGGTTTGTGCAACTGCCGTTATGCAAACCTACACATAAAATTGTTTATTAAAATGCTTTTGTAATGACGCAAGCAACTCACTGAGCTAAGTGAAAATGCATGCAATATCAGTATGGCACACTTTGGTACCGCAATCTGCTTCACATTCGCTCCCATTTGCCTGCACAGTCGGGGAATATGTCCCATGGAAGGTACCAGATCGAGCAACATCGGCTGGGCTTGTAATAAGGCACATAATGCTGTAGTTCCCATTTCCAATAACTCTACCTACGAGACAATTTTGTTATTTAACAGAAGCAATGCATTAGTTTACTTACATTGGGCTTATCTTTAGACATTTGATTTAAACAGGTTTCGAGTAGTTCAGACAGAAATTCCTTTGGCCGTCGTAGTGTCCATGCAGGATTGGCTATGAATATTCGCAGATATACACCACCCACCATAATTTCATTAGGAGTAGCGGTATTTGTTAAACCATTGTTGTCCGGCATCCGCCAACTTGCTGACGGATTTTGGACCTGGGCAGTTTGATGTCTGTGAAGTACAAGTTAGGATTAGTTAGTGATGTAAAATACCCGGGTATTTATTTTTAGGGGTAAATACCTGGGGTATTTACCCGGGTAAATACCCAAAATGGGTATTTAAGAGGGTATTTATAGACTTATTTACAAATACTATAAAGTTAATCTTATCAGTATAATTGATTGGTAAGTGAAGGTGCTCTATGCGAATTTTATAAAAATGTTTAAGAAAATAGCTGATCTGAGAACATTTACTGCCCAAAATACCGGTGGGGACATACCTAACTCTACAGAACATGGCAATTCCATGAGTCGGAAAAGGTTCAAATACTATTTGCGATAAGAGTAACCGTAATGGAAAATGCAATAAATACTTTGGTAGCTGGGCAACAAGTAGCTATTGTACCTACTTGTTGCCTAGCTACCAAAGTAATTATTGCATTTGTTATTTCGGTTACTCTTATGGTCTTATGAACCTTTTCCAACTCATGAAATTGCCATGTTCTGTTCAATTTTAGGCAACCTGTATATGACAGCAATGAGATCAAATGAATACAAAACAGAATTCAATGATTTAATAAGAAAGAGATGAACATAGAAACAAATATTTGAGTAGCCTTAACGCTCATTTTAATTATGTCATATGTCAACTAAATATGCATACTAAAATAACTTTTTTGTACGGTTATCTCTTTCTTACTCAAGTATTATGTGCTTTTGTTCATGCTATCTCATTGCTGTTGCATACTTATGATCCCATCGGTATACAGCGTTGTTTATATTATTTTGTGATATTGTTTGCCTTATTTAAGATTGTTTAATAATGTGTCTATAAGTATATATTAATATTAATGTTAATAAATACAAGGATTATTTTTCAAGTTAATGTTATGTTCATTTTTCAAAAAAGGAAACAAGTCAGAAAATAATGTACAAACAATTTAAATTATCCCAATCTTCGGAGTCAGCCATCACAATGTTGTTTGTAAACTCGAACAGGCGCAATTTATTGCATCTAACTATTTATTTCCATAAATTTTGGCAGCCAATGTTTTTTCCCGATAAACGATTAATTTACCTGGGTGAATGCTTATTCAATGTTATTTAAATTGTTATTTTACTTAAAATATTCCACTTCCTTTATATGTAGTTTATTTATTAAGATAAGATTATGTGAGTAAAAGTTAGCTTAGCTTTCTAAATATTATAAATTTGATAAATACCCAGTTTTTAGGTATTTACCCGAGGCAGGGGTAAATACCCAGGTAAATACCCATTTATAAATACCCTACCCACTGGGTATTTACCCGATCCACATCACTAGGATTAGTATTTGCACATTTTCTGCCATATGGCATAGGCAACTTTTTTATTCTAGTAGTTACGGGGTCAGTTAATCTGGTACAATTCATCAGAAGCATTTTCAATTTTGGGCTGGAGTGTCAAGTTAGTAAAATAGCTACACTGAAAAATTTATATAACAAAATACTTAAGTACTAGATATAGTTATCAACGACATAAGGCCGTTAGTAAGCATCTAACAAACGAGGATAAATTTGTGGCCGAGGCTAATGAATTTATCCGAGTTAGTTAGATGCGATAACGACCGTATGTAGTTGAACATTTTTCACAACACCTACAAAAATTTAATTTTGGAGCAATTTAAATGAAAAAGTTAAATAGTATTAGTACTGGGTGTTAAAAAACTCGTCCTATCAGTCACCTATTGAAAAAAATTATGTTTGGCAATACTGAAATGTATTGTTGGTGACACTGTAAGTCTATGTTAAATTTGATGTTATTAGGTTGGGTTTTGTGTCAGTTTTGACACAGACTGACGCAAAACCTAACCTGAAAACCTTGAATTTGACATAGACTTACAGTGTCACCAACTATACATGTCAGTATTGCCAGTGTTAAAATGTTACTGTTCTGTTATTTCTTAACGACCTAGGCTGTTATAGATATTAACGATACAAGTTTGATTATGAGCATCTCAACGATACGAGTTTGATTGCCAAAACGAGGCGGTGAGCCGAGTTTTGGGGCAATCAAACGAGTCTCGTTAAGTGCCATAAGCAAACGTGTATTGTTCAATATTTTATCTTCATCAATAAATTCTGGTTCAATGTATTTCTTTATACAAAAAGAGTGCGGTAATATTCATTACCACACTGAGTGCGATAATATCTATCAATTACCGCACTAAGTGCGGTAATGTACATTACCGCACTGAGTGCGGCAATGAAGCTTTTAACGATACTAAAATTAATTTGGTTAAGAGTCTATAACAACACTGATGAAGATAAAATGTATAACAACCATGGCTGTTATGGGGAACTTTTCAGTGAGGCTGACATTTCTGTTATTGACAAATAACAAGTAGGAACATAAGCATAATCATGGATTTTTGAAATCACCAATATACAGGGTGTTCCTAAATATCATGTACATACAGAAGAAGGTAATTCTTTGGCTTATTTCATTTCTTTATAGCTCCTCTGTTTTAATTAATTTTAGTGGTTAAATAGCCAATATTAAGACAAGGTAGGATATTAAAACTCATAAAGAAACACTGGTAATCTAAAAAGTCGAACAACAGCAAACAAAAGTAAGCAAAAATCCTCTATTTTATAACTTATAAATTTATGTACACAACCGCAAATATCAGCGAGAATGCGATACTCACTTGTGGACCTTGGCAGGTGCCCGGACGTTTTTCATTCGCGCGGTAAATACGAGGACACGTTTTTGCTACATCGGCTAAATCAGTACAATAATAAACTCCACTTTTTCTCTGATTTTCTCAAGTAAATTGACCGTTTGAAAATTATAGTAAATTCTAAAACCTAGAAATAAATAATCTCACATACTTTACACAGAGTAAATTTCTAATCTCAAACACCAATAAGACTCAGGGTTCGACGGATAGACTGGCCTTTGGCCCTTTCTGCAGTGTGATAATGTAATCTCACTCGGACATTTTATTTCCGAATCATTTTACAAACCGAAATAATAAAACGAAAAGGGATCCATGTGATCAAGCATACACAAATTATATACGTATATATTGTAAAACAGGATGGAAGAGATCTTAAAGGATATTAGGGACAAACTAAAAAATCTGGAAGACAATGGACAGAAATCAGAACATCATTGGGCATGCCAAATGGTTGTGAGAATCTACATAGTCCAGTCGTTGAAGGTTTTCCGCTCCGAATTCTTTGAACCTTGACCGATTGACGTGAAATTTGGTGAGGGTTAGGGAATGGCTCAAGGAGTGGATGCCACCTCTTCTCGGGGGTGGAAATGTGTTCACTCAAAATAACCCCGGAAATGGATAGAGGGACAAATTCTAAGTAAAAAATGTTCTATATAGTTTTTTCGATAGATCGATATTTTTCTAGCTATTCGCGATTGAAAACTTAAATTTTTCGTGATAAAAATATATGTTTTTGGACGGTTTTTCGCGAATAAGTCGAAAACTTTGCATTCTATCAAATAAGTTGTAATAACCAAAAATGAAGCTTAGAAAACAGGAAAGAGATTGGTTTTTATATGAATGCTGTAGGTCCAAAATAAAAGAAGTTATGGCTCGTTGAAGAAGATTTTTTTTGCAACAACTTGGTTCGAAGTAATCAACGTTAATTAACGAAAAACCGATGCATTTTTCGGGAAAAACTTATAGAACGTTTTTTGTAGTGATTGAAAAGACCTTTAAAATGAGCACTGTTAAAATTCGATTGCATTATAACTAAGCGAGTTACGATGCAAAAACGGTGGGCCACTCAAATTAAAAAAAAAAAAAAAAGAGCGATAAAACCCCAGCCATTCCACTAGAATATTGATATTGACCATTATCCCTTTACAAATTACTTCATTTTAGTATTACTTATGTAATCCAAAAGTTTGGGCGGGTTAGAATGCGTATTTTAAAAAAAAAAATATGATGAAAATGGAATACGTATTTTTGAAATTTCTTAAAAAAATACCTTATCTTGAAAATACCTAAAACTAAAGAAAAAAACCTAAAAAATAATATAGTACAAAAATGTGGATTTTTTCTTAACGAACATTTCAGTTTTTTTTTATTGCTGTAGGAAAAAAAATAACGGAGATATAAATGTTAGAAGTTTGCATTATAGTGCGCGGTCCACCCTTCCCGAGCCCTTCAACCCTTTAGTTTTTGAATATGCAAAGTCTGAGCACGTCGAAAAACTTTTGGATAGCATGAGTAATACTAAAATAAAGTAATTTGTAAAGGGACAATGGTCAATATCAATTCTGGTGGAATGGCTGGGGTTTTAGCGCTCATTTTTTTTTTCAAAAATTCGAGTGACCCACCGTTATTGCTTCGTAACTCGCTTAGTTATAATTCCATCGACTTTTAACAGTGCTCATTTTAAAGGTCTTTTCAATCACTACAAAAAATGTTCTATAAGTTTTTCCCGAAAAATGCATCGGTTGTTCGTTAATCAATGTTGATTACTTCGAACAAAGTTGTTGCAAAAAAAATCTTCAACGAGCCATAACTTCTTTTATTTTGGACCTAGAGCTTTCATAAAAAAACCAATCTCTTTACTGTTTTCTGAGCTTCATTTTTGGTTATTGCAACTTACGAGGTACGTACCAGAATTGCGTGCCGTTGTGCTGTAAAATAAAAACTACTTATGTGATAAGGAACATTTATTTATTATTTTTCAACATAGTCCCCTCCCTTATTCATACATGATTCCCAACGCTTTATCCAATTTTCGTAGCACTCTATGAACCTTTCTGCAGGAGTTCTTTTGAAGTACTGATAAATAGCACTTCCTAATGCAGAACGTGAGGAAAAACTGACTCCTCGGAGAGAATCATTAAGATTTGAAAACAGCCAAAAATCACTAGGCCCTAGATCTGGCGAATACGGTGGGTGAATGAGGGTTTCTATTCCATTTTCTAAAAGAAAATCTGTAACAATTTCGGCTTTGTGCAGTGGAGCATTATCCCAGTGCAAAATGAAATTTCCACCAGTCAGATGAGGGCGGAATTTATTGATTGCTGGCAGCAAACCATCACGCAAAAGATCACGTGTATATTCGCCAGTTATTGTATGACCCTTAAGTACAGGATGTGCTAAAATTAGACCTTCTTTGTCCCAGAAGATGGCATAAAGAACTTTGTTGTTTGATCGCACTTGCTTGAATTTTCTTGGTGGGGGAGAATCTGAGTGTTTCCACTGTTTTGATTGGCGTTTAGTTTCAGGATTGTAATACGATATCCAGGTTTCATCCATGGTTATCACATTATTTAAAAAAGTATCCCGACTTGCTCGATTTCTTGTCAATAAGGTTTGACAAACGTCCATTCGAGCCTGCTTTTTCTCGTCAGAAAGCATGCGAGGAACCCAGCATGCACTAACCTTGCTAACCTTTAAATGATTTGTTAAAATTCGCTGAATAATACCGTGAGAGAAGCCTGTACGTTCAGTCAATTTATCAATAGTCAGCCGCCGATCTTCCATTATCAAATTTTCGATTCTGTTAATGTTTCCAGGCGACACTGCTGAAATTAGCCTTCCAGAATGCGGCTCGTCTTTGGTGGATCTTCTGCCTGTTTTAAATTCTCTTACCCACTTACGAACGATGTTGTCAGCGAGAGCAGTGTCCCCACACACAACTTTGAGCTGCTGATAAATCTCGCTCGCTTTTTCGCCACGTGCTGATAAAAATTTTATCACCGCTTTTTGCTCGTCTACACTAAAATTCATTTTTTAAGGCACACTCAAAAGCTCTTCAAGTTGAACACACTGTAACTTTCGTAATATTACAGTAATAGTGACGCGCTTTGGCATATCCAAAGACAACATATATAGGTTTCATTCGTTATGACATTTGCGCATTAACCCAGCCTACTTTCTGAAATACAAGCAAACGGCACGCAATTCTGGTACGTACCTCGTATTTGATAGAATGCAAAGTTTTCGACTTATTCGCGATAAACCGTCCGAAAACATGCATTTTTATCACGAAAAATCTAAGTCTTCAATCGCGAATAGCTCATATCAATCTATCGAAAAAACTATATAAAACATTTTTTACTTAAAATTTGTCCCTCTATCCATTTCCGCGGTTATTTTGAGTGAACAATTTCTACCCCCGAGAAGGGGTGGCATTCATCGGTGCTATGTCACTTTTGCTCCTTGAGCCATCCCCTAACCACTCACCAAATTTCACGTCAATCGATCAAGGTTCAAAGAATTCTGAGGTAATAGCATATTTTTACCTTCAACGACTGGACTAACAGAGAAATATTCTTTCAGGGGTCATGCCCCCTTTTCTCCCCCTGAACTTTTTTGCGGTGCACCCTTGGTAGATTCTAAAATACAAAATGAGTTTTCTGTTTTGTTTAGAATCTTTTTATTCTCTTGTAGTTTTTTCGTATCTGCTACTGTTATCGAGGAAAAAAATAAAAAACGATTTTCTGTAATTCGCTAAACGACATTAAAATTTTTAAAATGGTCTAGTAGGCTCTGGCTATTTTTGGATACTCTCTTGTTTCCATTAATTTTGACAGTTCACATTTGAAATCGTTACTTGTGTCTGCATCTATATACAGTGTGTCCCCGGATTGAGTTCACTATAGGTATAATTGACAAAAAATTTTACAATTTTATTTTAATGTTTTGGGATTCCGCCCTGCTTGGCCTGAAGAGAATTTTTTTTTTTTTTTTTTATTTAACTCCTTGTATTATACAATCAGCCTGGAGTGTCTCAGGCTATAAGTATATTGCATGATAAATACTTAAATACTAAGCCTAATAAAGTACCTACATGTCATGGAGGTGATAACCCATTGGATATCTCCTAATTTTATAATTTACATTCACTGGTTTTAATTACAATATTAATTTTAAAATTTTAAAATCTATTTAATAGGTCTGACGGTTTGAATCTTTTTAGCCGCCGGGTCTCATTGTCTTCATTTAACAAATTAACAGCTAATTCACTAATATGTGTTTCTAATTTTGATTTATATTTTTCACTGTGTTTTGTTATTTCTTCACGCACTGTAGCTATTTTCAGGTCTTTATGTAGCACTGCATTTGGAATATACCACGGAGCGTTTACTATGTTACGAAGCACTTTGCTTTGGAAGCGCTGCAATATCTCGATATTTGATGTGCTGGCCGATCCCCAGAGAGGAATTCCATAAACCCAAATAGGTTTTAAGATTGCTTTATACAGCAGGAGCTTATTGTGTCGAGATAGGAAGAGAATTTTAAGAATATTTACAGTTTTTGAAAACACAAGTTGGCCTTGACAGTGAAGCAAAAACTATTTTCTTTTCAGGTAAACTACCCTTTCTGTTCATGATACGGCAAAATTTTACCAAGAAAAGTTGTTCAGAATGATAAATTATGGCCCTATACAAAATTTCAGGAAAATCTACCTACTTAAATTAAACCATTAAAATTGTACCTATTTATTAAAAATACGGTTTGATTGAAGTACGTAGAACTTCCTGAAATTTTGTATGGGGCCATAATTTCCCATTCTGAACAACTATTCTTAGTAAAATTTTGCTGTATTATAAACAAAAAGGGTAGTTTACCTGAAAAGAAAATACAATAGTGTGTCCCAGGATTGATGTTACAAGAAATGAGATGGACTAAACATTTTTGAATTTTATTTTAAGGTTCTGGGATTCGGTCCTGCTTGGTTTGAAAAGAATTTTAAGAATATTTTCAGTTTTTGAAAAACGAGTAGGCCTTGGCAGGGAAGCGAAAACTATTTTATTTTCAGGTAAACTCCCCTTTTTGTTCATGATACGGCAAAATTTTATTAAGAAAAGTTGTTTAGAATGATAAATTACGGTCTTATGCAAAATTTCAGAAAGATCTACCTACTTAGATGAAACCGTCATTTTTAATAAAATGCAATTTGTTTAATCTAAAAAATAACGGTTTAATCTAAGTCGACAGATCTTTTTGAAATTTGGTACAGGGCCATAATTTTTCATTCTGAACAACTCTTCTTAATACAATTTTTCCGTATCCTGAACAAAAAAAGTAGTTTACCTGAAAATAAAATACAATATTATCTAAAAAATAACGGTGTTTTCTAAGTCGACAGATCTTTCTGAAATTTTGCATAGGGCCGTAATTTATCATTCTAAACAACTTTTCTTAATAAAATTTTGCCGTATCATGAACAAAAAGGGTAGTTTACCTAAATAGCAAATAGTTTTTTCACATTTTTCATGGCCGACTTAATTTCTAAAAATTAAAAGTCTGCTTAAAATTGTTTTCAGACCAAGCAGGGCGGGATCCAAAAACATTAAAATAAAATTATAAAATTTTTTGTCAATTATACCTATAGTGAACTCAATCCGGGGACACACTGTACATATATAAAAATCAATCGCCGTGTGTTAGCAACGCAAAAACTCGAGAACAACGTGACCGATTTGGATGATTTTTTTTTGTTTTGTTCGTCTTACTCCTGAGGTGGTTTAGCAGAAAAGAAAATTCGGAAAAATCCAAAGGAAAAGCCGGAAAATTGGAAAATATCGAAAGTGTGTTTTTCTATACACTGTACGACTTCTATTTGCAGTCATACTTTTATGATTGTGTGCTTAATGGTCTGAAGGGTTTTCCCCATCATGTCATAATTCAAATAACGTTTGCCGGGTCAGCTAGTATGTTTATAAATTAAAGGTTTAAGTTGTAAGTGTTTTAAATACTCGTTATAATCTCTAAACAATGGCAAATTTTACGAATTCTGACATGGCTGAGATGCATTTCATCTACAGTGAGGTCGTAAAGTTTGGAATAAATTCAATATTTCCTAACATGTACGTTTCCGGCTAAAACGCTCGGACCCGTCGATTTTTATTTTTATTTGAGCATTTTTTGAAATAAAATGCATACATACAGGGTGTCCCGTGTATGAGGTATGGCGTTATTGATGTTTTTTTTTTAAATAGAAACCCCCTTTTTTTATTACGGAATCTGAAAGAACGCATCTTTTTACTTACGGTAAGGTAATTTTTGGGTATAGGTCACATTACCAAAAATTAAGAAAAAAAATTTAAATTTGTAAAATACTAAATTTGATTTTAAGAAGTGTGATTTTACGCTTTTATAAATGACAGCAATCAACAAAAAACATATCAGTCATCTTAGTTACTGTCAGGTAGACAACGGTGCACAATTTGTACATTCAATTTAGTTGTTTTAGAAATTACTAAACTAACACCCGTATTCATAGTCGTTCGCCAGCAGCTCGCCGGCGAGTCGCCGGAGTTTCGTTATGAATAGTATGTTGGCGGCACTGTACGTCTATGTCAAATTCGAGGTTAGCAGGTTAGATTTTGTGTCAGTTTCTGTCAAAACTGACGTCTATGTCAAATTCGAGGTTAGCAGGTTAGATTTTGTGTCAGTTTCTGTCAAAACTGACGTCTATGTCAAATTCGAGGTTAGCAGGTTAGATTTTGTGTCAGTTTCCATTTAAAAAAAAACACCGATAACGCCATACCTCATACACGGGACACCCTGTAAGTATGCATTTTATTTCAAAAAATGCTTAAATAAAAATAAAAATCGACGGGTCCGAGTGTTTTAGCCGGAAACGTACATGTTAGGAAATACTGAATTTATTCCAAACTTTACGACCTCACTGTATGGCCTTACGAATGGAAATGCAAGCAAAGCCAGACGTCTATACATGGAGCACTATCCCAATAGAATGATACCTGATCATCGAATATGGCATGTGCATTCGATAGTGTACACGCAAAATTTATAAAATGTAAACTGCACAACAAAGGCATAAGGGGTTATGTGTTGGATTGGCTGTTGTCATTCGTTACTGATAGGCAAATATCTGTGAAAGCTAACAACCTACAATCACATAAATGTAATGTAAGCATAGGGGTACCACAGAGGTCCATTCTTGATCCCTTGATATTCCTTTGCTTTATAAATGATTTACCAGAGCATGTAAAATCTGGATATCCAATAATTTTTTCAGATGATACTTCCATAACTATTACTGCAGCATCGCCTGAGCTACTGGAAATTCGTTTAAAAACTGTTTTAAATGAGATGAACGGTTGGTGCAGGAAAAACAATCTAATGTTAAGTTTAGAAAAAACGAAATGCGTTATATTTGGCAAGAACGTCGTAAATATTGATACTAATATTGATTGCTCTGTGCAAGCAACCTTTTTAGGTTTTATTATAGATAATCAGTTAGATTGGGGTATACATATTGACGCTTTGTGTAAGAAATTAAATAGTTCATTTTATGCATTAATGCAGTTAAGAAGCGATGTTAACATCGATGAACTGGTACAAGTGTATTGTGCCTTGGTGCAGTCTGTCATTTGTTATAGTAGAATGGCTTGGGGAAGTTCATCGCATGCTTTAAGAGTATTTATACTGCAAAAAAGGATAATTAGAGTAATGTTTAAATTAAGGCTGGGGATTGAAACGAAGAAAATTCACCAATCTTCCCTCTTTCTTTATCCTGTTGTGTGGTGCTGGTATCTGTATTAATATAGACGCACTCGAATTTTCCACCGTATAATTTCTACCTCGCTATTCAACTTATGCAAGGGTTTGTTTCTCTGCTGAGCAGGTGTGTTCTAAGCAGATGTGGGCCAAAAACACGGACAGATGTTTTTGCCGGTGCAGATAATTTTAAGATTATTCTGTGATTTTAAGTAAAATAAGCTTCATGGCTTTTGTATGTGTGTATTATCGAAACCTCATTTTACCTTGAATCCGGTGCTTTATGCTTCTTGGCCTTTCAGTCACTATAACAAAGAAATCTGTGAAATTTAGTTAAAATAAACAGGAACCAAGTGATTCTGCCAAATTCTGAATCTATTATGTACAGTGACCGCCAAAAAGTCGGCCTAATATGGGAAAAAAATTATTTTGATTTTTCAAAACAACTTTTTACGTCAATAATTTGTGCTTGTCTAAAAACCTATTTAGCCCCTATCATATATACCGAGTAATTTTTACTTATTTAGAAAATGGAGTTTTCCGAAATTGTCAAAATCAAAAAGTGCTATTTTTAGGAAACTAAGTAAGATTTCAATCAGATTTTTTAGAGTGTGTTATTTTTAGCTAACTAAACAATTTCAGGCCAGAAAACTCCTATTTTTTATAACTTTAGCTAATTATTAATTTTTGAAATTTTTAAATATTTTTCAAAATTTCACATACCAAGACTTAATATTAAAATCAAAAATTTTTATGTGAAGACTAAAGATTTATAAGTGGAAAAAATAATATAAAATGTTAATTTCTTCTTTAGATTTTTTATCATTTACCGAAAAGTAGTATGTTTGCAGAATTTTTCCGTTTTTATGCAAGGCGCTTTTTAGGACAAATATTTTTCAATTCTAATTGATAGCTATTTAAATGGCTTCTAGAAACTCTAATCTAGCCCTGTTAATGAATTACCGTCACAAAAATCCTGTAAATGTTTTCTTATAGTTGTCCAAATGAGATTTTTCTTTATCCAATTTACATTTCTAAAAAATACTAATTGTCGGTAAATAATAAAAAATGTAACGAAGTAATTAACATTTTGAATTATTTTTTGAAAAAATTACTCTTAAAGAGATGAAAAGGGGTAAACTGTGTCTTCACGAATTCGTCAGTATCTCTTAGACCCGGTAAAATATCGACTTGGTGTTTGCTTGCATAAGTATCCAATGCAAATGTCTAAAAACTCATTTCGGGATTTTACCCTAATCAACCCTTAAAGTTCGAATCTGCATTCGGGGTGAAGTATAGAACTCCTTGTATCTCCTGTGATTGTTAAGTTAGAGCATTCTTTTTTGGTATATAGATGTGTTTTTTAAATCTTTAGAAAGGGGTTTTAAAGTTTTTTTAAATTTCACCACTAAAGCGGTACAAACGGAAAACCGAAAAGGGGTAGGGGGTTAGAATGATTTTTTTCGCTCTGGGTTCATTTCAGTATAATTTTTAGAAATTTTACCCCTAAGGGGTGAAATGGGGTAAACTGTGTTTTCACGAATTCTAAATATTTCATAGAATAAAATGGGAGGATTTCTAAAATCCCCCCCCCCCCCCCCAAGTGGTGGAAATGGATATATGCTATAATATATGAATACAACATTTAATAAGTACATTAGTAGTAAATTAAGTAAGAAAGTACATACGTATTACGTAAAAAACTAATCTGTTACATTATTATTTGTAATGTACGTGAAGATATAAACTACAATTCAATTTTTAAAAAAGTTTTCGGTAGCGGAAATGAACACGGGTCTCCTGAGCGAGAGTCAGGTATCCTAGCATATACACTATACAGGGTTATAATTTCTTTTATCTACGACCACTACTAAAAGTAGGCCTTTTAGCGCTAGCTTGTTTCACTAAAAGTGACGTTTTATAGTTTACCGTGTTTAAAGAAATCAGCTGTTTACTTTTAGCACATGTGCTAAAAGTGAAGGGAGGTTCAAAACTACAATTTCGAACTGCAAGTGAAGTTTTAAAGCTATTCTAGTTGCTTCTTGCGTTACAGGTAAAGCGTTTTTGAAATAATTAAAGCGTTATGTAATGAATACAGTCATATGTGGAGTATAAATAATTAAATTTCGTACCTGTCCTTGACAGCACGGGCGTGGCCAAAACAATCGCCAGCGGCGTAGGCTACTATTCATTATGATGCAGCGTCGCAGATGCGAACCTTTCTTAAATCGATATTTATGGATTAATAACGGTAAAATTAAGGTCGTAGATAAAATATTGTATGCAACGCGTGCTAAAAGTCGTTTATGCGCGAGACATGTTATGAAACTCAGCCTTCGGCTTCGTTTCATAATTTTCATGTCTCGCGCATAAAAGTCGACTTTTAGCACTTGTTGCATAAATAGCTATTCTTTTCAGGTAAACTACCCTTTATGTTTATAATACGGCAAAATTTACTAAGAAGAGTTGGTTTAGAATTGGGAAATTATGGCCCCATACAAAATTTCAGGAAGATTGAGCTGAGAGCCGGCAGGCACACTAATCCAGAAGGCCGTGTGTAAAACGATTCCGAGAAACTGGATGTGTCAAAATTTATAGCTCGTGACGTAATGCAAATTTAGATTCCCTTAAAAACTATTACAAAAGCATGTTTTAATATAACACCTCAAATGTTAAATAATGTCCGTCGCAACTTTTACGACAGACTAAGTCACTGTTTAGTAGTGAATGGAAACAGTTGAGCATTTAATTAATTAGTTTAGTCTCTGTTTTCTGTTATAAAATTTGTAAAACATATGTGTAATTTCTTTCCATTATTTTATTTTAAAACTATTTTTTGGATATACCATTGTTTGTCTTACTTTAAATTAACAAATTTTTCTTGAACAAAACCACAGAATACAAGACAAAACTTTTTATTATAAAATACATTGTTTACAGTTATACATAAATACTTAACCTCTCTCGTGTGTCCGTTTACTACATGTCAGGCACCCTGCTTAATTACAATGGCATACGTACGTATTCAAGTGACATTTAAAAAACATGTAAATTTGTTAGTAAACTAATCATTTCAGCATTTACATTTTTCACAGAAATTCCTCAAAATGCCTTCGATCATGTTCTAAATAGATGTTAACCCTACGTTTTATCGTTAAAACACCTTAGCCAATATTCTTGGTCTGATGGTATTTACTGCAATCACAATAGCTCTTGTGTAGCGGAAATCATCTAATGGTGCATAATATGCAGCATTGTTTGCACACCTTTTGAACAGGACAGGATCTGTACAAAACGCTTACAAAAAATTTATGTACAATAATTTAATTATTAAAGAACACCATTATATGACAATTTACCTGTTGGAGCTGACAAATGTGTTAAAGATTTATTAGGATTCGTGGTTTATTCGATCTTAAATATCTTGCAAAATGTCTTCAGTGACCACAGATTAGGTGGGTGTCCCTGTTCATTTGCCGTTACTACCTGTTCCATGGAACATGGCACTATGACGTTAGGGAACTGTTTATCAAATTGTTGGTAACAAGATGGAGATGAATATATCCAAACACAATTTTCATCACGTTCTCCAGAATAAAAATCAGCCTTTACGATAAACTTATTGCCTTCATCAGAGAAAACCATTTTTTCAGCTTAACCTAAAAGTAGCAAGGTCGTGCTATAATTATTATTAAAAAATAATATGTGGCAATATGAATTCTTACCAAATAAATTCACCAAGTGTGGTGTTATTCTTGAAAATTGCTGTTTTTAAATAAAATGTAAATAAATATGGCGAAAGTTATCTCTTTTCTTTATTTATAGAAAGTTAAACAGGCAAATTTGACAGGTGCCAAATTTACAGGAGCGACTAAATAGAGGACTAGGTTTTAGTCTCGTCGGAGACTCGAACACTGTTTTCGTCGGAAACTCGAACACTGTTTTGTCTCACTCTAACATGTTATGCCACAATTATATCGCGATCTGCCCCACTCATTGTGTTTGAAGTTTCAAAGGATTTAACTTGGAAATTTGCCCACAACGTTTTTTTGTACAAAAATATAAATTTAGGTTATTTGCAGATTTAAGATTTGTGTGTACTTAGCACAAAAATGCTTGTGTAATGTAGAAAAATGTGTGTATGACCGTAAAAAACCCTTCAGCAGCACCAGCTAACTTCACGTAAGACTAAAACCTAGTCCTCTGTTTAGCCCATATATAACAAGAGATCAATAAAAAACCAATTAGGGTAGGCTGTGATATGTGTTATACGTTTGGCACTACTGAAGTGTATTGTCAGTAGATGTCAAATTCGAGATTTGCAGGTTAAGTTTTACGTCAATCTGTGTCAAATAACAAACAAAACCTAACCTACTAATATCGAATTTGACATATACTGACAATACACTTCAGTACTGCCAAACGTATAACACATATCACAGCCTACCCTAATTGGTTTTTTTATTGATCTCTTGTTATAATCAGTGATTTTGAATGACATAGATACAAGTATAGCATTTAAAATTACATACGTTTATGTGCCAAGATGTGTAACATCCCTTTTTCGTGCTATCTTCTTCTGTAATACAGAATATGAATATACTCTATCTTTCTTGCAGTTACTAGCACAGCACCCTAGATATAGAACACAGCATGCTTATTTTTGTGTTTCAAAAACGTATGTTGGTTATTGCACCTTGTTATGAACCAGAAATGTCAAACTCACATTTTAGGTGTAAACACATAACCTTAAAGTCGGCTGTTTACTAATTTCGGTATGACTAAATTATGCTTTAAATGCGATAAAGAAGATGATCAACTATTTCCATGTGATGGCTGTAAAAGAGAGCTGTGCAAAAAGTGTGGAGAAATATCCGAAACCGAAATAAGATGCTTAAAGTTACGTAAGAGAAAACTGCTAATCTTTCGTGAACCATGTAAGGTTGGTGTTTTTCGTGTACCAGAGTTAATTAAGGAAGTGCAGCAGCTACTTGAGAGTAAATTTGATCAATGGTGGTGACAATATGTCATGAATGTGCAAATAAGCTGGATATGGGTCACAACGAGGCTTTGATCTCGGAAATGTTTTAACGTCAACAGCGAGCTAAAAATGTTATACTTTTCAACGTTCAAGAACCTCATGGTAACTCCTATTCAGAAAAAGCCCACGTAGACAAAAACTCAGTCAAAGAACTGTTGAGATATCGAAGTGGATACTTAATAACTTGAAACTTTTTAGGTTAGAAAAATTTGATATAGTATAATACCTACATCGTTTAGAAGTTATTCTGAATTCTTGTGAAGAAGCAAAAAATATTTTAAGAAACAAGAATAAAATTGCAGTGCCTAATGTGCAAATTAAATCTGATCAGACTCTAGCGCAAACAGATTACTTTAAAAAAATAAGGTTAAAATTGAGCGGTTTAATAAGGAAGGGGTTACTAATAAAACAATCAAATACCTATATGGTGCTCCTACAATTGTGGATGCCACTTCCCGTAGTAACTCAAAAAACTACTAACTGTGTACTATCAAAATACTCGTGGCCTTCGGACAAAATTACAGTTACAAATTGCAGTAACTACCAATAGTGATTATGATTTAATAATTTTTACTGAGGCATGGTTGCAGAGTGACATTTCTGATAATGAAATGGGACTCTTGAACTACACTGTGTTCAGGAAGGATCGGAATAGTGAAACTAGTGTTTTTAGTAGAGGTAGTGGTGTTTTGATAGCTGTTCGGAACCATCTCTGCAGTAGCCGTATTTATGTTACTAACACTAATGTTAAACACTTGTTTGTAAAAATTTCCTGTCAGTCAACTTATCTTATAGTGGGTGCAGTTTATATTCCACCGAGGTCTGCGGGGGATATACGTGTTGTCCCCAGAAATTTTGAATACGAGCATTTCAATGCATTACTTGGCGCTTAGTTACTACTCTCATTTTTTGCTTAGCCGAACCAAATATTTTAATTCACTAAGCAACGGAAAATAATTAGTAATTTCTAGTTTTTACTAATTTTGTAATAAAATACGGAATCAAAGTCAAAAATAGTTACACGATACAAATTATACTTAAATTCTAACAAACACAATATTAACCTAATGAATAACAAATAGCTAAGTTTATTTTATTAAATGTTCAAAAACATCTTGCTGAGCAAGACAATATCCCAGACGATCATAAAATTCTGGTCTAATTTCTCTTAACATCGCAAGAGTGATATTTTGAGAGGCTTCAAGAAGTTTTATTCTGAGTTCATCCACGTTGTTATCTCTTTGATGCTGATGGGTATAAATTGTTTGCTTTGTGGCCCAAAAAAAAAATATATATATATTTGGGGACAAATCAGGAGATCTTGGTGGCCATTTTATGTTTCATGTGGTGCTAATAATACGATGAGGAAATATTGATTTAAATATTCCTTAACCGCATTGTGAGCAGGACATCGGTCGTGCTGATACCAGATGTGGGCCATATCAATGTTTTGTAAGTCTTGAACTGCTGGTATCACTTGCTTGTCAAGCAGTTGCAAATACTTTTGGCCATTGAGGTTCCCGTCAATAAAAAATGATCCTATAATAGTATCCCCCAGTATACCAGCCCAAACGTTAAGTTTTTGGGGGTACTGAGTTCTTAAAGTTATTCTTTGGTGACTGTTTTCTTGGGACCAGTATCTCACTACCGAAGAATTATGACGACCATGTAACAGGAAAGTCGATACGTCACTAAACAGAATATTTCTAAGAAATTCATTATTATTTTGTTTACTCTATCCATCACATCTTCACAAAATTCCATTCGACGACCATGGTCAGCTGTGAAAACCTCTTGTTTTTGATAGTATACATATCTGTATATTTAGCATGTGAAAAGTTTTCTTTCGGCACCTATTTTGAGACTTCCACCAAGCCGATTTATATATTTTTTTTAAATAGAAGCTGCCACCATGTGGGTTTGCAAATATATACTGCTCAACAAATGAACTGAACCATTTGCATATATTGGTGCAATTTTATGAATATTTCCAAAAACAGTCATGGCATTTTTGGTAATGTTTCAGGATTGTGTCACTATAAAAAGCATTTCTTTTCGTAATTTTGTTTAAATAAAACTAAGTCCATTAATAAAATATCATTTGAAAATTTTGAGTTTTTCCCAAATGTTGGTAGCACATTGCATACAAAGTATGCCAAAAAATTGTAAATGTTCCAAAAAGACTCGAAAAACTCTTAATTCCCTTTATTTCATACTGATGTCAAAAATGGCATTTTTTGGATTACTTCCGGTACAAAAAATGGAACATTCAAGTCTTAGTACATTAAAGTAAAATATTAAAGTTCAAGTACTTTAAAATTATACGTCAGTTGTTAACATTAAATTTGAAACGATTTACAACTTTTTATTTAAAATTCATTAAACTTGCAGTATGAAATAAACTGTTGTATTCACCACGAACGAAAAGTGTTTTTAAAGGTCCTCGCAAGTAATTCCGTCCTTGGCTGATGCCTCGGCCTTTAAAATGTCACTTTTCGTTCTAGATAAATAAACTACTATTTTTTGCTCTTCCTCTTATTTTTGTTAAATAGTATTTTTTATAATGGTATTGTTTTAAAATTGTATTAATATGCTTCAGTTGATATTATCCAATTATAAAAATACAAAACTTGTTTTAATTAGAATATGTAGTTTGTAAGTATATGTAGTAAATCCCTGTTATTTTTATAAACAAAAACATATTTCAAATAAATTTGATATTTAAATAGCAGCTTTGTGCTTTATTATATGTATATCCACATATTATGTATCATGTACAAAATATATTCACGATAAGCATTACTTAAGTATCTTTAATTTCATTGCAACGTTGGGAAATATTTTAATTTGAAGCATTGCCATATTACTATTTTTAATTTTTTTAGTGTGACACAACAACCTTTCAATGAAAAACGTTATAAAATCCAACTCGGAAAAACTTGAAAAATTCAAGAGAGATTGAAAACTTCACAGCCTAACACAGGAGTTTATTTATTTATTTATTTTTCAATTAATCCCTTTTTATGCTGTGATCCCAATCTGATAAAGCTTCGTCCTGATTTTTAAAATACCCCGTTATGACTGCTACAGCTTCTTCTGTGGACAAAAATCTTTGCCCTCCTACGTGTTTTTGAGCTTCAGAAATAGATGGAAGTCTGAGGGAACATGAAGTACCAATTCAAAACCGTACCGATGAATTTCAGCCATCGCAACTGTTGATGTTTACGCCAAAGCTTCATTTTGATGGTGTAGGATACGTTTCGTTAGCGTTTCAGTTTGCTTTCTTTGAATTTCTTTACGAAGTTGATGTAAAAAGTTAGAGTAGTATTGTCCTGTTATGGTTTGATCCTTAGGAAAGGAATCCACCAGCAATATTCCCTTCCCATCCCTAAAACCAAAGCCATCACTTTACTAAAGGACGGCACCACCATTGCTTTTTTGGGAGGTGGTGAGCCCTTATGCTTCCACTGTTTCGACTGCTGCGTTGAGTTAGGCTGATAATAGTAAATCTATGTGTCATTGGTGGTAGATAACAAATCTTTAAATAAAATTATTAGGATCAGCCTCATAACAGAGCAGCGACGTTTGAAAACGAACACGTTTCTAATCAATTATCAGAAGCCAAAAAGCCCACCCTCGCAACATCTTTCGACTTTCCTAACTCATTACTTAAAATGTTTTGAACCCGTTCATAGGATATGCCCACAGCCTCTGCTATTTCTCGAACCTTGATTCGCAGATCTGCCATGCCCGTATCGTGAATCAATTCGATGTTTTCTTCAGTGGTAGCAGAAGCAGGTCCTCCACTGCGAGAATCATCTTCAATGCCGTTTCTTCCCCTGTTTCAATTCGGCTGCCCACTTTTTGACCATTGTGTATGGAGGACAAGATGTTCCCAAAACGTTTGCCATGGCTTCATGAATTTGTCCTTTTTGTGCAGGTAGGTATTTAATCAGTGCACGGTGTTCTATTTTTTCCATTTTAGAAAAGTCAATGCACACATTGCTCCACAAAATTCCACAAGTCTCAAATTAACAGAATAACGTAAAGCTTTGCATATAACCAATAACAGTGCCCATAACCTCACTACGAATACTTGTAGCTATAATGTTGCCCTCTCTCTGTCATGTCGTAAAATTTTTCAATCTATTCACGTAGAAACTTTCTGCAGTACATATGGGGTGCTCATTATTTTGAAATTAATTGAAAAATACATGACTGATTGGTGTCTGTTTGACATATCTGTCACAACTATAACATCTTGACAATTTCAATTTTGGTGCTTTTGCTTCAGGGTTGGTAAAGTAACTGCAACAAAGATAAATACATACACATTCTTTTGCTTCAGAAAGAGATGATAGCAAAAAAGTATGTCTTGGATATGTTGGATCATTAGATGAACCTTGTGTTTGTATCTATATCCTTCAAAATCACTGGTTATAATACACATATATTGCTAGTAGGGCGTCGGAACGCCCGAAAACATTACGGCGCCGACATAGTCTCACTTAGAGTATAACGCGTCTCGAGCGCATGCGTGAGAATTCGAACTCCGCCTTTAAAAGCGAATTTTAAACTTGACGACTTCCCCATTGGGCGCACATCTCACCATTATACATTGAAGAGTTGGTTGTCTGTCTCAGTTCCTTCGTGAGTTTCCCACTCATAGCCGCTAGCAATATAGTAAGTATTTTAGATATATGGTTTAGCCACGTTAAAATTTACTGCGCGCGCATAAAAATTGGAAAGTAAGATTAGTGAACGAATTCTAGGCGTACCAACGGACACCAGTTTTGATAACAACAGGAATATTTTACAGTCCAATGAATATTAATAAAATTTGTATTGGGACAGCAAATTACCCGCAATTAGAAACTAAAGCACAATTGTGACAACGAAATAATTCAATGATTGTTTCACTTCTGATCATTCACAATTCTCGATCCGGCCAAAGCAATAGTTGATCCTTACATAACTTCCCAATGTTAATTTTGCTATGTCTCATAGTCGGTGAGACACACTGTATATGAAGTTTCAACGCCATACCTCTTTTCGTTTTTGAGATATTCTGTTCACAGACAAACAGACGGACGGACACACAGACCAATGAAAAAAAATATGTTTTTTGTGTTCAGGGGACTCTAAAACGTGAAGATCTGTTGAAAACTCAATTTCGAATTTTTGGGGTGAATCCAATACTTCTTTATCGTAAAAGGAAGCAAAACCCGCCTGCAAAACTTAACAGTGTGTTATTTACTGACATTTAGTTGTACGTAAAAAACCTGTATAATCTTTTTTGTAGAGAATTTCCTAGCCCTTATTTCTTGTAATAACTAAAAAAGTCATACGACCCATAGAGAGATATTTGCGAAAAACTTATTCCTTAAACGCAAGGGCGATATCGATGGTGACTTTTGAGACATTATTTGTAATGTCAAAATAAAGGCGTATGCAAAATTTCATCTCACTTGGATTTTTTCGGCAGGCGGATCCTAATGTAACTGCACTAAGTTATAATAAAATAAATATAAAATAAAAAATATTAAGCCTACGCAGTGGAACGCCACAGATCGAGTCAGAAATAGTCGTTAGAAAGAGACAAACAGATAAAGATAAATATTTGGAAAGCCGTCCGATGACCCTGAAGCGTTATTCATAACAGTCGGCCTGACTGCTCGCATTGCATATTCGCGTACGATCGAGAGTATTCTAGTTGCTAATTGCGGGTAATATATAAACTGCTCAGCGCGCGTGTCAACTCACTACTTCTTAACAACTGATAAGAGAAGACGCGGGAAATATTCAAGCTAATTCAGCTCATAAGAAAAAAATCTATCAAGATGTCTGGTTTAAAAAGCAGAAAGTGAACACAGAATGTCGTCAATTCCAAAACAAATGGACTGATGAATACTTTTTTATCATGCAAAGTGGTAAACC
This sequence comes from Agriotes lineatus, assembly GCA_940337035.1. Classification (NCBI taxonomy): domain Eukaryota; kingdom Metazoa; phylum Arthropoda; class Insecta; order Coleoptera; family Elateridae; genus Agriotes; species Agriotes lineatus. The sequence continues at coordinate 63,692 of CALNHX010000747.1, read as the reverse complement.
TACGTGTTTGTTGTGCAATGAAACAGTTAAGAAAGGATAAAATTAAAAAACTCATTACTGATTTAGAGAAACAGCAACAAATGCTCCATCCACAAATATCAAATCTAGACAGTGTTGTTACCTAAAGCTAGTTTTATAGTTAGTTCCAAACTAGCGAAAACATCGAAGTCATTTTCTGAGGGACAGTTTGTTAAAGAGTGCCTAGTAGATATTGCAGAACTTTTGTGCCCAGAAAAGAAGAACGAGTTTGAGAAAGTGAGCTTATCGCGACGTACTGTTGTTCGTCCTATAGATATGATGGCTAGTGATATCAAAAAAACATTGACTGAGAGATTGGTTGGTTTTCAAGCATTTTCAATTGCTTTGGATGAGAGTACAGATTTATCCAACACAGCCCAGTTAGCTATTTTTATACGAGGTGTTGATGAAGAATTGGTAGTGACAGAGGAATTACTTGCTTTATGGCCACTACAAGGGACCACTACTGGAAAAGATATTTTTGCTGAGGTGCAAAGTACTTTTGAGCAATATGGTTTGCAGTGGTATAAATTAGTTGGAGTGTGCACAGATGGTGCACCTTCAATGGTCGGTTTACGAAAAGGTTTTATCGGAATTCTGAAGGAAAGAGCAACCGCTATGAATGTGCAAGAATGTGATTTAATAATTCTGCATTGTATTATTCACCAACAAAACTTGTGCTCTAAGTCCATTCAATTGAAGAACGATGTGGTAGTAAATACCATCAATTTCATTAGATCCCGCGGTCTTACCCATCGCCAGTTTAAAGCATTTTTGGATGAACTCTCTTCAGAACACGACGATATGACATACTATTGCGAAGTAAGGTGGCTAAGCAAAGGTAAAATGCTAAAAAGATTTTATGACCTTAGAAAAGGAATAGCTGATTTTATGGAAAAGAAAGAAAAAAACGTGCCGCAAATTTGTGATACAACATGGCTTTGTGACTTGGCATTCCTGGTAGACATCACAGGACACTTAAACGACCTGAACTTGAAGCTTTAAAAACAAGGGCAATTGGTAAATCAGCTGTACAGTCATCTTAAAGCTTTTCAAAACAAAATTTGCTTGTGGGAAACACAAATGAGGAGTAAAAACTGTTTTCATTTTTTAACATTATCCAGTCACGAAAACATTGAATACGGTCGCTATGCTGAAGAACTGAAACTACTATCACAGCAATTCACTGATCGGTTTACCGATTTTAAGAATATGGATAGCACTTTCAATATTTTTGCAAATCCTTGTAAGTGTAATTTGGAAGATGCTCCGCTTCACCTACAAATGGAGTTGATCGAGCTTCAAGAAGACTCATATTTGAAATCTAAATTTGATGTGGAACTAAGCGAATTTTACAGAACATACCTTTCCGAAGAAAAGTATCCACAGCTGAGAATTTTCGCACGAAAAATAATTTGCACATTCGGAAGCACATATAAATGTGAGCACCTTTTCTCAATCATGAACATTAATAAAAATAAGCATCGTACTCGGCTTACAGATAGAAAACACTTTGCGCCTGTGTACTGGTGATATTGACCCCAATATTGATCATCTTGTTTCTCAGCTTCAACTCAAGTTTCTCATTAATTTTCATTTGATTTTTCTATCTTTTTTGTTAATTTGCTTTTTATATGTTTGACTATGCTATTATAATTAATAAAATAAATGTGTGAATTTTTATTGCTTTTTTATTCACTACTACCTACTTATTTCTTACCTACGGCCCGCGACCTGATTAAGTCCCAAAATTACGCCCTCAACTAAGCAAAGGTTGCCCATACCTGATTCATGTTATTCTTAATTTGGATTGCATACTTGGCAATGTTAAACTCAGGTATTTCCTGACACATACATAGAGCAGAATTACCTTAGCATTGCCTGGTAATTTCCTCATCAAAATAATTTATAATTCATTGAATTACCAGAAAGTGCCTTGCACTGCCCCAAAATTGCCGTATTTCCATGCATTGTTAAAAATTTCGCGGACTACGTACAACCATTTCTCCATGTGGCTAACCCCTAGAACATAACGTATTACAATGCACCAGCTTTATCATGTTTTTATGAAAATAACAACAGGAAAAAATGGACCATGTGAGGTATCTGCCTTTATTGATTATTTTATTACGAGAACTTGTATTATTTTTAACCATGAACTATGTTTCCAATTTTATAAAATAGTCAAAAATATACCCAAACATGTTACTTTCCTTTAACACCTATTTTTGTTAAAAGTTTTTGATGAGTTATACATTTTCTAATCATAGAAGTTATGCAAATCTACAAAGTACTAGAAGGATATATAAATAAAAATGCAGATTAGCGTAAAAAATACTATTTGTAATAAATATCAACGAGTTTCTCACATTACAAAAAAACATTACTTTGCTTCCATTTTTATACTTATGTTATGTTAACGACGTTCTCGTCTAAGTTAATTTATGCACAGTAAAAGTTTATATTGGTTTAATTTTAAAATGCAGTCCAATCAAGGAAAACACAAGGCACTTTAGATCCTGCACGAGGTAGTAAAAGCACCTCAATCCTTCAGGATCCTTCGACTGGCTGACATCCACCAATGATCCGGTTTTGGAAGTGGTGAATGAGATGTGTTCGTCTCCTATTACGATCTCCAGCTCTTGACGGCCGATGCGGTCGGGCTGTGGCCACAAAGAGTCGTCTTCCTGCATGATCTCGGAATCCAGAATTATGCGCCTGAGCTCCTCCATCACGCACGGGTGCACGTACACCTCCTTGCGAATCATCGTGTCGTTCTTGTAGTTGGAGTTGTTGGCGTAGCGAAGCTTTCCGTCCGGCCGGAACTCGAACTCGAGGAACTCGTGGCCGAACTTGCCTTTGTGTCCAACGTAATAACGCAAATAAAATTCGGTCGAAAGAGCCGCCATCACTGACTTCAGTTAAAAGTTAGTAAAGTGGAACCGTGCGATTATCCAAACACAACAAATTGTTGAGGTTAAGTGGTTAAGTGCTGTTATTTCAGTGCTACCAATTTTTGTCTACTGCTGACTTACCATACCAACCACTTTAATCAAAATTACTGTTTGCTGCAGGCAGAGATATGATATTTACCACATCTCTGCAGTCGACTCACCTAAATCTCTTACACCGTGGCTTGCAGTTAGCATATTTGAGTTCGCTCGATGCCACAGCGCGGACCGGGAATGCCGGGCTCTGATTGGTCGCCAACTTCGTGTCCTTCGTGAATGACGTTTGAATTTGAACCGATGATTCTTATTAGTTTTAATTTTATTGTAATCTTTTTTTTTGACTTACCTAAGTGCACTTGTTGCATATTAGCACCAATAAATATCTATCTATCTATAGATGAACAGACAAGATTTACCCTGTTTTGATGTTAAGAAATCATCCTATTCAGAAACTACTTAAGGTGAATTGTATGAAACAATAAATAAGTAGTTATACTTATTTGTTATTTTCAATTTCGTCGTCTTTTAATACTTATTGGAGTCGCTGCTTATATTATTTTCTTGCAAAGCTTGTGTTGATGTACTTCAAAAGATCTATGAAAATTTATTTTTGTTATAACCTATATTTTGTTACTCAAGTTTAAGTTGCAATTAGGTGTTGACAGTATTAGGTACGTATCAGAGCTAGTCCGGGTGTAAAAAAAAGCAGGTATTAGATCTATTAAACAATCATTTTACTTATTGCCTACAGAATTACCTACATAAAGGAAAACGAGGCATTGACCAAGCATTTCGCGGCGCACCACTGACCAATCAGAGTCCGGCATTCACGAACTGCGCTGTGGCATCGAGCGAACTCAAATATGCTTACAGTTACACCAAACAGGGCCGAAAGCCTAATATGTTTACATAATAATTTACAAAAATGGAACTTTCAATATTAGATAGTAGTTATATTTTATACTAGGACAAAAATAAGCCATGAGAATCTTCAAAATCATTTGATGTCGACTCATCTATATTTCTTACATCATGGTCACGTGTGATATACGCTATTTTTTGCACTTTTGGGAAGATTATCATCAAACATCTGAAAATTTTTGAATCTGTTAATTTGAAAACTGACAATTACAATTTTACAGCAGGCCCTGGATAGCCGTATCAGTTGGCAATACTGAAGTGTATCGTCAGTCTATGTCAAAGTCGAGATTTGCAGGTTAAGTTTTGCGTCAGGGTGTGTCAAATGACCATCAAATGACAAACCAAACCTAATCTACTAACCACGAATTTGACATAGACTGACAATTAGTGATGGGAACGAATGAATGAAAACTATCGAATAGTTCGATAGTCACCGATTATTCGAATTATTCGATAGGTAAAACCATATATATAATACACATATATTGCTGGTAGGGCCTGGAAACTGCAGAAAACATTACGGCGCCGACATAGTCTCACTTATAGTATAACGCGTTTCGTGCGCATGCGGGGGAATTCGAACTCCGCCTATAGAAGCGAATTTTAAACTTGACCACTTCCCCATTGGGCGGACGACGCCGCCGCGCTTGCGCACAGCTCACCGTATACATTAAGGAGTTGGTTGTGTGTTTCACTTCATCGGCCAGTTTCCCACTCATAGCCGCTAGCAATATAGTAAGTATTAGATATATGGGTAAAACGAATGAATGGTTTTGAATGAATGGTTTTATTCATTCGTCATTTACGCTATCGGCTATCGAGAAACAATCGAAATGGCAAATGAGCGAACTGGTAACGCGATAGGTGGCGCGATAGCACAAAGCCAAACGGAACGAATGAATATTATTCATTCGGTTTTCGACGGTTGCTACCTATCGAATTGCGATGTACAGCGCTTTTGCAGTAACTACAGATTATTTGATTGCCAAAACGAAAACCCAAAATATTAAATGAATCGACCGCCACCCATATATGCACGCCCCATTGTCTATTCTAAAACACGTGGAGTGCACCGCTAAAGCGAATTAGATATCCTTTACACTAACTTATTATACAGGAAAGCAAATTAGATATTTGATCTACCACTTCACATATCGCAACCAGTATTATCAATTATTATCTTATTATTTTATTGGTATACACCTTTAAAAATATTTTGAATTCTAAAGCGAATATGATAGTCGAATAAATGCATTCAATAGTTAGGAGCATTCATTTAATAAATATTCTTAAGAAAATGGCGCAAATAGGGAAAACGAATAAAAATATTCGAATAAATTCATTCGATAGTTGGTACTAGTCATTTAGTAAGTATTCGATAGTAGAAATCATTCGCTAGTGCCCATCACTACTGACAATCCAATTCCAGTGCTGCCAAATGTATACCACGAATCACATAATATATAGGTGAAATTTATTCGATCACCTCTAGGCAACGAATTTGTTTTAAATCAATAAACAACTTTAAACTTCTGCTTCTGCTTGTGTGTATGTAAGTATTCCTCAAATGTACCTATTTATATATTAATTAATTTTTTAATTAATTCTTTTTTCTAGCAAAAATGCGTAAACTCACAAAAACAGTCCTGTTCAAGATAAAAGAATTAGAGACACTCTCAACAACATTATGAACGAAATTCACTTGCTTTGTTTGTTAATGGACAAGGTCTAGACATGCAGAGTACCAGGTACCTTAGACACCGACTGCTTTAGTCATATGGTCAAAAAGTCCTACTTAGAATTTTGCCGAGACTAAGGAGCTCCAACCCTAGCAAGGGATCTTTTACATGCTACACATCGTAGTAACATGGGACCCACGACTTTACATCACTTCCGAATGATGGCATTCTGTAGAGGCTTTCATCTGCATTTTTTTTATTTTTGAAAACCTACCGGGACCGGGAATCGAACTCGCGACCCTTAGATCAGTAGTCAGAATGCTTACCACTGAGCTACGGACCCCGGCTCACTTGCTTTGTATAGTTGTCCTATGTAAATAGTGAAATAAATATTTTGATAGTTACTATCCATTCACAAAACTCGTCAACTGTCAAAATGCTGTCAAGTTGGTACAGTGTTTAAATTCTGTTTTGGAACTTCTGCTTGCTGGTTTTGGCAACACTGAAATGTTTGAAATTTAAAAACTTGACTTACGTCACACTTTCTTGTAAAATAAATAATCTTCCAAATTCTTTAATTTTTGTACATACACTTTAATTGCAATGGAACAGAAACGAAAGAGGGTTTTATTATTGGAAAGGGAAAAAAGGCTATAGTTGATTATTACAAGAAAACACTAGAAGAAAATAGTCTTGACTTTTGACACATGTAACATAACCTTAACTTTAAATATTACTAGAAATCACTAGATCCCAAGTACATTCCCAAAAAAACTGTAATTTCCAGGTACACTCAGCAAATATTTTAAAAATTTGGCATTGACAGTTCATGAGTTTTGTGAATGGATAATAGCTATGAAATTTTAGGAGGCATGTGTATTACTAAAGCAGAAAAACAAAATATTAAACTTGACAAGACACTAATGACAGTGCCATTTGCTAAATTAGAATTATTAACACATGGAAAAAGATTTAAATTTGTCAGCAAAACAAATTCATTTTTCGGAAGATGCAAAGTTAATAGTGAAAAATGTGTATGATTCTCTTTCAGATACAAAAATGTAAGAATCAGTAACCAAAGTTCCTCTATCTACTGTTGCTAATATAGTTTCCAAACAAAGGTTTAAACGAAAAGCTCAACAGCCAAGAAATGTTATTAGTAAATTAACTGATACGGAAAAATTTGCCATCAGGGATATAATTTACAGGATGTACGAAAATAAAGAAGTACTTACTCTAGACAAGATTCAAACAAAATTAGTGGATTGTGGCATTAATTTTTTATATAAAAGTGATACTTTACGGTCTGTTCGTAAGGATATGGATTTTACTTATAAAAAAATCAATAAATAACTCAAGATAATGAAATCTCCTAGACTTACTACTCACAGAAACGTGGTACGATACCTCATGATATTACACAGAGAAGATTGATGGATTCATGAAAAAAATGTTTGGATACTCCAGCTTCTCCTGGCAAACGTGTTATAAGTTTGCATGCTGGAAGTAAAAATGGATGGGTTAATGGAGCACTGCTATTCTCTGCTAAAAATATTAAAAATAGTTCTGCAGATTACTGCTGCGATATGAATGCAGAATTGTTTGAAAGCGTTTAAAAATACATCGATACCAAAATTACCACAAAATTCAGTAATAGTTATAGGTAATGCTTCATGTTACAGCCGTCAAGAAGAGAAGATTCCAAATTCAAATAGTAAAAAATGATTATAGAAATTATAGAATTTATATAACGACATGGTTTAGAACTGCCAGCAAAATCAACAAAATTACTTTGTTTAAAAAGAAATTCTGATAATCGGTATTCGAATCTTACGTTATGTATAGTTTTGCTCAAAAACATGGACATAATAATTAATACTGTATTAAGATTGCCACCGTTATTACTGCATATTAAATCTCATTGAACTTGTCTGGAGCCAGTTAAAACACAAAGCTCGAGCTTTAAATACTACACCAAATTTCTGCAATACGGTTTTAGATCATATTAAGCTAGCACTAAATCAAATTAATACTTGCTTTAGGAATAAATGTGTACAACATGTTATTGATATTCAAATTCTTATTCGAGCAACGTAGAAATTTTTCCATTAATGATAAATGTTAATGACGAAAGCGATACTTAAATGTTTGTTACTGTTTTACTATGCATTAATTTTATTCAATTTTCTGTTACATAAATATTATATACTGTCAAGTGCCATTGTCTTATTTTCTCGTATGTTTTGTACTTATTCAGTTTTTAATAATAAAAAATATTTATAATTACAGAAGCAAAAAAATCTGGTGTGATACACTCACACAACTTCCTTTTACAGTGATCTTATAATTAGTCAAAAATTTCATTTTTAATTTTTAAAAATTTATCATATTTTTCAAAAATTACAAATTCTACAAAAACTGTACAAAATAGAGAGTTAGTTGAAGAGACAAATTTTCTCTAGAATTTTAAGGTGAATTCGAAAATGTAATAATATACCGGGTGTTTTATTTAAAATAGGAGTGTTGTATCTCACATGTTCACAATCTTTTTAATTAGTTATGGTTTGTAGTTTTTTATTAATTATTCAAAATAGGTAGAATTCACATTTGACAATCAGAATAAAAATACTGTCAGAAACAAAAACTAGTAATTACAAAACATGGCTGGATGTATTTAAACATAACATTTCTTCCCTTACGAGGGTGAGAAGATGGCCTTTGGTTTCTTCTGCCTGAGCGATCTGCGTGGCGTCGCTGGTGATGTACGAATGGGAATACTGTATCTGTTGGTATCCTGTGATTGTTCCACTGGCGTTGTTGATGGAGTTACTGCTGTAGGGCGGTCTACATTTGGATGTTCCACCGGCGATGTTGAGTTCTGAACTATCGGTAGTGTTGCTGCAGTAGGGGTGAGAGATGTTGCCGCCGTAGGGGTAACAGATGTTGCTGCCGTAGAGGATAGAGGTTGAGTATAAGCACTCTGAGGATGGTCTTCTTCTTCTGATTCTTGCTGTACGCTCGATATCTGCATCGATGCCTGGCCAGAAGACAAACGATCGTGCCAGTCCTTTCATTTTTACCATTCCTAGATGTGCTGTGTGAAGGTCGGTTAGTACTGCGTTGCGTAGCGTTGTTGGAATCACAACTCTATGTTCAAAAACGACACAATTAGCAGCTATCCTATAATTTACTTCCGGTGCTTTATACTCCGCACGTGCGAGGCACTGGCCCGATTCGAGTAGTCTCATAATTTTTCCAAGATGCGGATCTTTCCGCATTTCTTGAGCGATCTATTGGTTGTTAACTGGAAGTTGTTTGATGTGTCCGACAATGAATTGATCGAATGCGTCGTATTCTTCTTCCTTCTCTTGATGACGATAATTTTGGTGAACATTGGCAGGTAGTGAAGCATGAGAGCAGTAGTCTGCATTCGCGTTCGCCTCTGTTGTTTTAAAAATAACGTTGTAGTCGAAATTTCCCAAAAAATCTGCATAATTTGCCATACGGCACAGCACTGGTAATGACTTCTCAGGGTGCAGGATTTGTGACAGTGGCTTGTGGTCCGTTATTAGCGTCCAGTGACGGGCGTATAGGTACAAAAAGAACTTTTGAACGGCCCAGACGATGGCTAAGACTTCTTTGTCGATATGTGGGTAGCGTTGTTCCGTTGCACTCATCGTTCGACTTGCGTAGGCAATTGGACGCTCATTGCCGTTATTCAAGCGATGCGAAAGAACTGCGCCCAGTCCCGTTTAGCTAGCGTCAGTAGCCAACAGAAGTGGTAGCGATGGGTCGTATGACATTAAGACCTGAGGTGAGGTCAGTGTGCTTTTAATATCTTCATACGCTTTCTCGGCATCAGCCGTCCAGGTGAAAGACTCCCTCAACAGCATGTCTCGCAGAGGCCTGTCTTTGGTGGATAGATCAGGAATAAAAGCACTGTAATACGTTGCTTTACCTAAGAAAAGTTGCAGTTCTTCTGGTGTTGTGGGCTTTGGAGCATCTCTTACTGCTTTGATGTGTTTATCAGACTTATGCACTCCTTGTGCGTCTATTTTGTGGCTCAAAAATTCGACGGCAGGAGAAGCAAAGACACACTTGGAGCGATTTAAGCGAAGGCCATGTGATCGCAACTTTTCCAAGGTTGTTTTGAGAGTCGTCAATAAGTTGTCAAAGTTGTCCGTATGTATCAGGATGTCATCGAAGAAATTTAGCACATTTGGAATATCTTGCAAGACGGTTTCAATGTGGCGTTGCCAGATAGCAGGAATATTTGCTGCGCCGTATACCGCTCTGGTTGGTCTGATGAGGCCGTGTGTCGGCGTATTTAATGTTAAGGCTTCGCTGAATTCATCATCGACCGTCAAGTGTGTGTAAGCGTCCCTAATGTCGAGATGACAAAAAATTGTGGCACCCTTCATTTGGTTGAATAGGTGCTCAGCTCTCGGAATAGGGTGTTTATCGATGATTATTCTTGGGTTAAGTGTTGGCTTGTAGTTTCCGGTTATTCGAATTTTCCCATTTTGCTTTGCCACGACATGGGTGGTTGATGCCCATTCAGAGTAATCTACCCGTTTATAAAAACCCAACGCGATTTTAGCATCAATTTCTTTAGCGTAAACGTCCCGCAGGGCCAGAGGAATTTCCCTGGCCTTTGCAAAGACGGGTGCTGCGCCTTGTTTTAGATGCAATGTAGCAGGTGGGCCGGTGAGTTTACCTGCAATCTCGCCAAACACATCTTCGTACCGCAAGAGGAGTTGGTTAAGATGTTCTTGTTGCCTGAAGGTCAGATTTGGAGTTGCTGTTGTCAGTAGATTGACCTGATTTGATGAGGAGAAGAGTGCGACGAAATTAATTTCGTGGGTAAACTGATTAATCCATTCTCTGCCGAAGAGAGTGTCAAAGTCACCTTCGACGACGTAGAGGTTCAACTTACGGGAAGTTTTTCCGACGGTGACGTTGACAGGTATGCGCCCGATACAACTGATTTTGTGTCGTGTGTAACTTGCAAATTGTCTATCTGTTTTCTGCAATTGAAAATTTGGCTTAATATTGCGCAAAGTTTTTTCGCTGATGATACCACATGGAGCGCCGGTGTCTAATTCCATCTCCAGGTTTCGCCCATCAATCTGCACCGAGATCATCTTTCGGTCAAGAAGTGTCATAGCTTTTCCCTCGTTTACTTTCCGTAAATATTGTATGTAATCGACAGTATCCACTGGCGGTGGTGTAGGTGTGAGTGTTTCCATGATTTGCAAAGTCTTGGATCTGCACACCTTTGAAATGTGGCCTCTTTTACCACATATGTGGCATTCCGCATCTAGAAACTTGCACTGTCTTCGAAGGTGACGACCACCGCAGCCATTGCAATTAGATGTTTCTCGCTGGTTTACTTCCTGACGTTGTCGTCGGCTGACCTGTCCCCTTTTAACATAGGGTTGCGCATAGCCCAGTTTATTTGTAGTCTCAGGAACTAGTAGTGAAGCCGATGTCTTTACTGCCACGGCCGTGTTACGCATCACCTCCAGGGATTGTGCGATTTCGTATGCTGCAGTGAAAGTCTCTGGTTTTTTTGAAATAGTTTCATCGCAAGTATCACGTGATTCAAGCCCATGGAGCATTTGTTCAATTAACATTCGGTCTAAAAATACCCCATACTCACAGTACGCAGCACCTTGCTTGAGACGCAGAGCAAAATTGGCAACAGTTTCGTCTTTCTCTCGGGCAATCTAACGGAATTTAATACTTTCGGCGTATTTGTTTTTAACTTGATCGAAATGGCTTATTAGTTTGGCTTTAATGTGAGCATAAGAACTTTCCTCTGGTGCTTGTGGACTAACGAGGATCTTGAGTGCATTGTTCAACTCTGGTCCCATGTATACACGAGCGTATTGATGATGTTCTGTTACAGCAATTTTGCTTAACTGAAGAACCCAATCGAAGCGTTTGAAATAATCCTCTACCGTAGTTGAATCGGACGTTTTGTACTCACTCATAGAAAATGATGGTGTTTTTGTAGCAGGAGCTTGTTGGGTAGGTTGAGCAGCGTTGACTATTGCTGCCTGCGTTGCATCTGTAATAGCTTGCTGAATAGCATTTGCAAAGATGCCCGCAAAGGACTCGAGCATCTCGGGTGTGACAGACATCTTCCTTAATCCCACTTCTGACACCACTGTTGTATCTCACATGTTCACAATCTTTTTAATTAGTTATGGTTTGTAGTTTTTTATTAATTATTCAAAATAGAATTCACATTTGACAATCAGAATAAAAATACTGTCAGAAACAAAAACTAGTAATTACAAAACATGGCTGGATGTATTTAAACATAACAAGGAGTTAATAAAAAAAATAGAAAAAGAAAACAAAAGAAACCCACTTTAGAAGTATTCAACTGGAAAATCACCTATCTCACATCAATACACATTAAAAATGTAATAAAAATATAAAGTTAAAAAAAAATCGTTAGAGCCGTTTTTGAAAAAATCGAAAAAAACCGAAAAATTACAAGAGTAAACAGCTACTTCCGGTTATGCGATTTTCTTCAAAAGCTTGTTGTCTCATCTACATAGTACACAAAACTTATATATGAAGTTTCAACGCCATACCTCTTTTCGTTTTTGAGATATTCTGTTCACAGACAGACACACACACAGACAGACAGACAGACCAATGAAAAAAAAATATGTTTTTTGGGTTCAGGGGACTCTAAAACGTGAAGATCTGTTGAAAACTCAATTTCGAATTTTTGGGGTGAATCCAATACTTCTTTTTAGTAGAGAGGCCAAACTAAATTAACTCGTCAAATAACGATTTTCGTGGGACTGAGTAGGTTTATACCGACAAGTGGTATCTTCTTATTCGGTGGTGTTTCCTGAGTATGAAAAATCATGTTGTCGCTTTCTCAGCCTGTGGAGTGAGGAGCTATGACTTCACAAAGATGGCCATTCTTGGTTCCAGGTTTTAGTACAGAAAACCAGGGTTTAACCCAAACATCCAAAAAGAAAGTTCTACCCAGCAGCAAACTGTTTAGTACCCTCCTCTTAGTAAGTGGTAAAAAGTTGCACAACATTGCGCGTCGGGTTTAGGCGGAGGGGGGTAGAAAGCTAGAAAGGTAGTAAAATGGTAGGTTTCAACAGTTTTTCGCGAATATCTCGTTAACTGTGAGGTTTAGCGCAAACTTTATCTTATACAAAATTAATCTATATTTAATTTACAATAAAAATAGTCGCATGCATTTTTGACTTCTAGACAAGTGTTACGGAGATATTGAGGGGGCAATGCTGTCATTATTTTCTAGTTAGCTTGAGATTCATCCAAATCACTTGAAAATTAGTATGTTTCGTTATAAAAAGTACTTAGTAACGCATCATTAACATAGGAACATTTGTATGTGTGTATGTAGTACGTATGTACGCCTATGTGTATGAATCTGACAATATATCTACATTGCTCCCCTCCTTTGTCGTTTTTATCTTCATTCTGCCTATTTTTCCTTTTAAATTATTCATCATATCGTTTTCCTTTTTCCCATTTGAGCTTTTATAATTAAAGCTACTTAAATTACCTTCATCTTTTGTCATATTTTTCTAAAAATATAAAATCTTGTGGATAGCATTGAAACAAGGTTGACTACAAACTTTATCTAATAAGCTTTTTTCTTCACAATACATGCTTTTCAGTAAATTCAATGTTCTTCAATGGAAAGTGGTATGTACAACGTACATGGTAATTACATACATAATAATAGATTACAGCAATCAGTAACCTAAAAATCGTTAAGCTCTTTTTCATGTTAAAGATTATCTTCATCGATGCCGTCGTCAATAATTAGTGCATCTCTGTTGGTGAACCTATGTTCGAAGCAATTCTTGCACATATTTGAGCATTTCTACCCACTCTGACGACGCTCACAGTTTCTGACATTCCCTGTAATACAAGTGCAAATAATGAGGGAGAGCAATTTTTCAGGATCAGCTGCCTTTGTGGTTGCAACTGGACGCAAACAACCACCAATCCTTTTCCAACCCCATTTTAGTGAATATTTATTGACATTGAGCCATTGCTGCACTTGATGGTAAACTCTATAAGGGCCGGTTGCAGAAAGCAATGGGCGCGTTTAGCGAACGCAACCGCTGAGAGTGAGCGCTCAACATGTTTTAGTCATGATTACAGTCAACTGCTGCAGGTTCGCTGAACGGTCGGCAACGTCTAATCGTACATTGAGGTTATGTTGTGTATTTTAAAAACTTGCCGAATTTCAAAAAAGTAATATGTTGATAAATTAATACTTACTAATTGAAACCCTTGGAACTAATTGATTATTAATTAACAAATAATCATTCAAAACAACAATCTGCTCATTATAACTATTACCGTCGTTGCCTCCGCAACTCATATTTGGATAATTCTGTATCTTTTTTGTAAGAGGAATTTTTAACACAAATTATACGACAGCAAAACAAATTGCAAGACAAATTTGAGGTTAGAATTGCGTACGCTGACCGCCGGCAGCAAATAAAACTCCGCTGACTAATTTACAAAGCAGCTGACAGTCAGCGCATACTCAGCAGCATCGTTCAGCGAAGCGCTGGCAGTCAACTGTCTCAACGGTTGCGTTCGCTAAACGCGCCCAATGTTAAGTCTGGTGTTAGCTAACATCGCGTCAAAGTGAACAAAAACGAATCAATTCTCAAATGCTTATGGTAACTAATACATTAGTAAACAATATTTGATGCGATTTTGTTCACTTTGACGCGATGTTAGCTAACACCAGACTTAACATTGCTTTCTGCAACCGGTCCTAAGAGTGTTGTTATTCAGCTGCTGAAGTGGGGGAAAGTACAGCCAACCTCAAATTTGTGTGTACAGGCTCCTTTGCGATGGTCTGCAAGTAACATTGAAGGCGCAGAGTATCCAAATTATTTGCATTTGTTGATGCAAATATCGAAAGGAAAAAATGGTTCCAGCATCAGCTAGCGCATCTGGGTCTGCATTTGGGTTGTTAAAAGTCAACAGCTTTGTGTAAAGCTCCTTGTCACTTTGCACTTTTTCAGAAGGCGTTATTTTCCCTTTCTATAAATTGAAGAAACAGTATCACATTGGGCGAAAGTGTAAGCTGTCAAGAGAACATCTTTCATTTTCCCGATACCAAGCTGTATGCACCAGTGCAGTAAACTTTTTCTTCTTGGTTACCTTTCTTCGGTACAATCATCTTCAACTGTTTGTTGGCTGGAGCATGAACAACCAACAAGACCAATAAATCGGTGTCATTGCCAATTACGATAGCCTCTGTTTTCTTCTTTAATTCGTCAATTGCTGTAAAAACGATCTTGATGTCAGCACCACCTTTTGCCTGAATCACTTTGCAGCCAGCTTGCTGTTGTGTATAGTGATTAGAGCAATCAGTTGCATCTTGTTTTTAGTATTAGTTAGAAATTTTGCTTGTTCAAGAGTGTAATTAATTCCATCTTCCACTTTCACTTCAACATGTGCAGTAGTGGATGATCTGCGCAAATGTACGAGCATGTCGTCTTTGGTGCTGGGTGCTTCACCATAACCATTTCGCCTCCCCACTTCCTTGAACCCTTTATATAATACACTTAGAGCGAATATTACGAGTTCATAGGCGTAATTTTTGAATTTTTTCCAAACAGAAAAAGTTACATTTTTCCCCCGTCCATATCTCCGTAATCCTTTACTGGACTTCAAAAATGCATAAGACCATTTTTATTGTAAATTAAATGTAGATTAATTTTGTATAAGGTAAAGTTAACAGTAAACTTCACAGGTAACGAGATATTTGCAAAAAACTGTTGAAACCTACCATTTTACCACCTTTGTGACGTCATAGCTCCTCACTCCACAGGCTAAGAAAGCGACAACAGGAGTTTTTTTACTGAGGAAACACCGCTAATTACGATGGTATCACTTGTCGGTATAAACCTACTCAGTCCCACGAAAATAATTTTTAATTCACTTGGCCTCCCTACTATTTATTGTAAAAGGAAGTAATAGTTGACCAAATATTTAAGGTTAGGTTCTATTTGTCATTAGTGTCTTGTGAGGTTATAAGATTTTGGTTTTCTGATTTAATAATACACATGCCTCCTAAAATTTCATAGCTAACTATCAAAATATTTATTTCACTATTTTCATATGAAAACTATACTCTCGTGGACGAAATCGCCGGGCCCGAAGATCTGCCACCACCCGATCAGTGTTGCCAGTATTCCACGTTGCCGAATCGCCTTTTCCGTATGTCTAGGTAGCCCAAAAATAGCCAATTAAGTTAACAACATATTTTTTTAGAAATTTATAATTTCCTGAAATAATTCAACAACGAGAACGGTAATAGATATTAACAATACAAGTTTGATTACGAGTTTGATTGCCAAAAACGAGGCGGTGAGCCGAGTTTTGCGGCAATCAAACGAGTCTCGTTAACTGCCATAAGCAAAACGTGTATTGTTCAATATTTTATCTTCATCAATAAATTCTGATTCAACGTATTTCTTTATACAAAAAGAGTGCGGTAATATTCATTACCACACTGAGTGCGGTAATATCTATCCATTACCGCACTGAGTGCCGTAATGAAGCTCTTAACGATACTAACGTCATGACAGCTAATAGCATTGATTATTGTTGTTAAGAAGCAATTTGGAACTATTAGTAAACGTGCAACGACATCACTTATCTATAGGTATATCTATATGTAATTTTTTTTTGTATTTAATCCATTAGTTGTAGGCAATGTGTCCACGGTATTTATCTACATTATTCAAGGCGCCACTGGAAGAGCAAGGGTGGGAAACCACTAATTTGAATTGGCGCCTTGTGATTTCTTCAGTCAGTCAGTTTATTTTGTGTTTTATAAATATTGTATTATATATGTTTTATTTGTGGTTGAGGAATAAATATATTATTATTATTATTAAAGATTATAATGAATGAATGATTGCACTAATAAAAAATCACATCAGAGAATGCCACTTGTAATTACAGCAAAAACTACAAACGTCAAATGACATTAATAATTTCCATGACCAGCTGTCACTTTGACATTTGTCACACAATTCAACAGACCATGGAAATTAGTTCCAACCAAGAACACTATACTAAGGACACGCAACTCCCGTTTCGAAGCGGACCGCTAAAAGCTGACAAGTAAGGCGGCCGTGGTGTACAATTATTCATTCACAAAACTCGTGAACTGTCAATGTCAAACATTTACTGAGTGTAACTGGAAATTCGGACCATGTTTCAACAATTAATAACACACTTGAAATACACTCCACTGGATTAACAATCGTAAACTGACTTTTAACCGCGATTACAGGTTGATTTAGCTCGCTTCCAACTCTCGAAGGGCAGTACACGCTGTCGACAGCGCCGCGACGGCTATCCCCGACACAAGAGCCGCTTTTATATACAGCCGTCATAAGAAGTTGCATCTCCTTAGTATAGTCTTCTTGGTTCCAACCTATACCGAAGGGGCCATAATTATACCGTGTGTCCACAGGAGTACGCACCATAGAGATAAGATAATGCCAATAGAATATAAATATCAACCAGTGCTGTGACCACCGTCCCTTTTCTTGTACCATTTATAACAATATTGTTTCATACAGTGGCGAGTCAGAAACCAGAAAACAACGTTTTAGCGTGCCGGCGAGCACAGCATTAGCCGATCTTTCTATTCTATTTGGTTATCCCTATGGTGCGTCCTCCTGTGGACACACGGTATATAACAGCAATAAGATAACATGAACAAACAAATAGAATGCTTGAGTAAGAAAGAGATGACCATACAAGAAAATTATTTTAGTAGGCATAATTAGTTGACATATGTCATAATTAAAGTGAATGTCAAGCCTACTCGTATATTTGCTACTATGTTTATCTCTTTCTTACTCAAGCAATATGTGTTATTTTCTTGTTCATGTTATCTCATTGCTGTTATATACCGATGGGGCCACAATTATATATAACAGCAATGAGTTAACATGAACAAGAAAATAACTCGTATTGCTTGAGTAAGAAAGAGATAAACATAGTAGCAAATATTCGAGAAGGCTCGACACTTAATTTAATTCTGACATTTGTCAACATGCCTACTAAAATAATTTCTTCGTATGGCCATCTCTTTCTTACTCAAGCATTCTATTTTGTTATTCATGTTATCTCATTGCTGTTATAAAGGGTGTTCATAAACAGTCGTCATCCCAGTAGGTTTTGACTTCAGAAACGTATGTCTATTAAAATTGAGAAAAAATGCGCTATGACAGTACTCAATGACGTTTCATTGTGTTGCACGAATTAATCAAAGACATAACATTTTGTTTTTCAAAGCAACTGGGATGACGACTGTTTATGAACACCCGTTATATAATTGTGGCCCCATCCGTATAATTGTGGCCCCATCAGTATATCAGCATTGATCACTTGCATGTCCCATCTCTAATCTTAATATACAGGGATGGCTAACCTCTATTGCACTCTGTGGTAACTTTATGTACTCAAAACCTTTTCTAAGGATTTGTAATGCACAGTTCTTTATATTTGATGCTAAAATGTCGTTTAGAAGTTATTTTAGCATTTAGAAATTTGTATTAATACCTAAGAAATGATTTCACGGTGCATGGGGCAATTAAGGGTGCTAATATGCACAATTTACAACTGCTGAAAAGCAGTTGTAGCAATTAATTAATGTCAGTTATTTATATCAGATACATATGTAACTCCCAGTAGAGAATCCATCCCAGAACATGCTGAGGCTAACCTCTATTGCACTCTGTGGTAACTTTATGTATTCAAAACCTTTTCTAGGAGTTTGTGCTGCACAGTTCTTTATATTTGATGCTAAAATGTCGTCTAGAGGTAATTTTAGCGTTTAGAAATGTTATTTATACTTAAGAAATGATTTCATGGTGGATGGGGCAATTAAGTGTGTTAATATGCACAATTTACAACTGCTGAAAAGCAGTTGTAGCAATTTATGGACGTCAGTTATTTATATCAGATACAAATTTCACTCCCAGTAGAGTATCCACCCCAGAACATGCTGAGGCTAATCTCTATTGCACTCTGTGGTAACTTTATGTACTCAAAACCTTTTCTAAGGATTTGTAATGCACAGCTCTTTATATTTGATGCTAAAATGTCGTTTAGAAGTTATTTTAGCATTTAGAAATTTGTATTAATACCTAAGAAATGATTTCACGGTGCATGGGGCAATTAAGGGTGTTAATATGCACAATTTACAACTGCTGAAAAGCAGTTGTAGCAATTAATTAATGTCAGTTATTTATATCAGATACATATGTAACTCCCAGTAGAGAATCCATCCCAGAACATGCTGAGGCTAACCTCTATTGCACACTGTGGTAACTTTATGTATTCAACACCTTTTCTAGGAGTTTGTGCTGCACAGTTCTTTATATTTGATGCTAAAATGTCGTCTAGAGGTAATTTTAGCGTTTAGAAATGTTAGTTATACTTAAGAAATGATTTCATGGTGGATGGGGCAATTAAGTGTGTTAATATGCACAATTTACAACTGCTGAAAAGCAGTTGTAGCAATTTATGGACGTCAGTTATTTATATCAGATACAAATTTCACTCCCAGTAGAGTATCCACCCCAGAACATGCTGAGGCTAATCTCTATTGCACTCTGTGGTAACTTTATGTACTCAAAACCTTTTCTAAGGATTTGTAATGCACAGTTCTTTATATTTGATGCTAAAATGTCGTTTAGAAGTTATTTTAGCATTTAGAAATTTGTATTAATACCTAAGAAATGATTTCACCGTGCATGGGGCAATTAGGGGTGTTAATATGCTCAATTTACAACTGGTAAAAAGCAGTTGTAGCAATTTATCTACGTCAGGTATTTATATCAGATACATATGTAATTACCAGTGGAGAATCCACACCAGAACATGCTGAGGCTAACCTCTATTGCACTCTGTGGTAACTTTATGTATTCAAAACCCTTTCTAGGAATTTGTGCTGCACAGTTCTTTATATTTGATGCTAAAATGTCGTCTAGAGGTAATTTTAGCGTTTAGAAATGTTATTTAAACTTAAGAAATGATTTCATGGTGGATAGGGCAATTAAGTGTGTTAATATGCACAATTTACAACTGCTGAAAAGCAGTTGTAGCAATTTATGGACGTCAGTTATTTATATCAGATACAAATTTGACTCCCAGTAGAGTATCCACCCCAGAACATGCTGAGGCTAACCTCTATTGCACTCTGTGGTAACTTTATGTACTCAAAACCTTTTCTAAGGATTTGTAATGCACAGTTCTTTATATTTGATGCTAAAATGTCGTTTAGAAGTTATTTTAGCATTTAGAAATTTGTATTAATACCTAAGAAATGATTTCACGGTGCATGGGGCAATTAAGGTTGTTAATATGCACAATTTACAACTGCTAAAAAGCAGTTGTAGCAATTTATCGACGTCAGGTATTTATATCAGATACATATGTAATTACCAGTGGAGAATCCACACCAGAACATGCTGAGGCTAACCTCTATTGCACTCTGTGGTAACTTTATGTATTCAAAACCCTTTCTAGGAGTTTGTGCTGCACAGTTCTTTATATTTGATGCTAAAATGTCGTCTAGAGGTAATTTTAGCGTTTATAAATGTTATTTATACTTAAGAAATGATTTCATGGTGGATGGGGCAATTAAGTGTGTTAATATGCACAATTTACAACTGCTGAAAAGCAGTTGTAGCAATTTATGGACGTCAGTTATTTATATCAGATACAAATTTCACTCCCAGTAGAGTATCCACCCCAGAACATGCTGAGGCTAACCTCTATTGCACTCTGTGGTAACTTTATGTACTCAAAACCTTTTCTAAGGATTTGTAATGCACAGTTCTTTATATTTGATGCTAAAATGTCGTTTAGAAGTTATTTTAGCATTTAGAAATTTGTATTAATACCTAAGAAATGATTTCACGGTGCATGGGGCAATTAAGGGTGTTAATATGCACAATTTACAACTGCTAAAAAGCAGTTGTAGCAATTTATCGACGTCAGGTATTTATATCAGATACATATGTAATTACCAGTGGAGAATCCACACCAGAACATGATGAGGCTAACCTCTATTGCACCCTGTGGTAACTTTATGTATTTAAAACCCTTTCTAGGAGTTTGTGCTGCACAGTTCTTTATATTTGATGCTAAAATGTCGTCTAGAGGTAATTTTAGCGTTTAGAAATGTTATTTATACTTAAGAAATGATTTCATGGTGGATGGGGCAATTAAGTGTTTTAATATGCACAATTTACAACTGCTGATAAGCAGTTGTAGCAATTTATGGACGTCAGTTATTTATATCAGATACAAATTTGACTCCCAGTAGAGTATCCACCCCAGAACATGCTGAGGCTAACCTCTATTGCACTCTGTGGTAACTTTATGTATTCAAAACCCTTTCTAGGAGTTTGTGCTGCACAGTTCTTTATATTGGATGCTAAAATGTCGTCTAGAGGTAATTTTAGCGTTTAGAAACGTTATTTATACTTAAGAAATGATTTCATGGTGGATGGGGCAATTAAGTGTGTTAATATGCACAATTTACAACTGCTGAAAAGCAGTTGGCAATTTATCGACGTCAGTTATTTATATGAAATACAAATGTGACTCCCAGTAGAATATCCACCCCAGAACATGCTGAGGCTAACCTCTATTGCACTCTGTGGTAACTTTATGTGTTCAAAACCCTTTCTAGGAGCTTGTGCTGCACAGTTCTTTATATTTGATGCTAAAATGTCGTCTAGAGGTAATTTTACCGTTTAGAAATGTTATTTATACTTAAGAAATGATTTCATGGTGGATTGGGCAATTAAGTGTGTTAATATGCACAATTTACAACTGCTGAAAAGCAGTTAGCAATTTATCGACGTCAGTTATTTATATCAGATACAAATGTGACTCCCAGTAGAGTATCCACCCCAGAACATGATGAGGCTAACCTCTATTGCACTCTGTGGTAACTTTATGTATTCAAAACCCTTTCTAGGAGTTTGTGCTGCATAGTTTTTTATATTTGATGCTAAAATGTCGTCTAGAGGAAACTTTAGCGTTTAGAAATGTTATTTATACTTAAGAAATGATTTCATGGTGGATGGCGCAATTAAGTGTGTTAATATGCACAATTTACAACTGCTGAAAAGCAGTTAGCAATTTATCGACGTAAGTTATTTATATCAGATACAAATGTGACTCCCAGTAGAGTATCCACCCCAGAACATGATGAGGCTAACCTCTATTGCACTCTGTGGTAACTTTATGTATTCAAAACCCTTTCTAGGAGTTTGTGCTGCACAGTTCTTTATATTTGATGCTAAAATGTCGTCTAGAGGTAAATTTAGCGTTTATAAATTTTATTTATACCTAAGAAATGATTTCACGGTGCATGGGGCAATTAAGTGTGTTAATATGCACAATTTACAACTGCTGAAAAGCAGTTGTAGCAATTTATCGACGTCAGTTATTTATATCAGATACATATGTAACTCCCAGTAAAGAATCCATCCCAGAACATGCTGAGGCTAACCTCTATTGCACCCTCTGGTAACTTTATGTATTCAAAACTTTTTCTAGGAGTTTGTGCTGCACAGTTCTTCATATTTGATGCTAAAATGTCGTCTAGAGGAAATTTTAGCGTTTAGAAATGTTATTTATACTTAAGAAGTGATTTCATGGTGGATGGGGCAATTAAGCGTGTTAATATGCACAATTTACAACTGCTGAAAAGCAGTTAGCAATTTATCGACGTCAGTTATTTATATCAGATACATATGTAACTCCCAGTAAAGAATCCATCCCAGAACATGCTGAGGCTAACCTCTATTGCACATTCTGGTAACTTTATGTATTCAAAACTTTTTCTAGGAGTTTGTGCTGCACAGTTCTTCATATTTGATGCTATAATATCGTCTAGAGGAAATTTTAGCGTTTAGAAATGTTATTTATACTTAAGAAGTGATTTCATGGTGGATAGGGCAATTAAGTGTGTTAATATGCACAATTTACAACTGCTGAAAAGCAGTTAGCAATTTATCGACGTCAGTTATTTATATCAGATACAAATGTGACTCCCAGTAGAGTATCCACCCCAGAACATGCTGAGGCTAACCTCTATTGCACTCTGTGGTAACTTTATGTACTCAAAACCTTTTCTAAGGATTTGTAATGCACAGTTCTTTATATTTGATGCTAAAATGTCGTTTAGAAGTTATTTTAGCATTTAGAAATTTGTATTAATACCTAAGAAATGATTTCACGGTGCATGGGGAAATTAAGTGTGTTAATATGCACAATTTACAACTGCTGAAAAGCAGTTAGCAATTTATCGACGTAAGTTATTTATATCAGATACAAATGTGACTCCCAGTAGAGTATCCACCCCAGAACATGATGAGGCTAACCTCTATTGCACTCTGTGGTAACTTTATGTATTCAAAACCCTTTCTAGGAGTTTGTGCTGCACAGTTCTTTATATTTGATGCTAAACTGTCGTCTAGAGGTAATTTTAGCGTTTAGAAATGTTATTTATACTTAAGAAGTGATTTCATGGTGGATGGGGCAATTAAGTGTGTTAATATGCACAATTTACAACTGCTGAAAAGCAGTTGTAGCAATTTATTGCCGTCAGTTATTTATATCAGATACATATGTAACTCCCAGTAAAGAATCCATCCCAGAACATGCTGAGGCTAACCTCTATTGCACTCTCTGGTAACTTTATGTATTCAAAACTTTTTCTAAGGAGTTTGTGCTGCACAGTTCTTCATATTTGGTGCTAAAATGTCGTCTAGAGGAAATTTTAGCGTTTAGAAATGTTATTTATACTTAAGAAGTGATTTCATGGTGGATGGGGCAAGTAAGTGTGTTAATATGCACAATTTACAACTGCTGAAAAGCAGTTAGCAATTTATCGACGTCAGTTATTTATAACAGATACAAATGTGACTCCCAGTAGAGTATCCACCCCAGAACATAATGAGGCTAACCTCTATTGCACTCTGTGGTAACTTTATGTATTCAAAACCCTTTCTAGGAGTTTGTGCTGCACAGTTCTTTATATTTGATGCTAAAATGTCGTCTAGAGGTAAATTTAGCGTTTAGAAATTTTATTTATACCTAAGAAATGATTTCACGGTGCATGGGGCAATTAAGTGTGTTGATATGCACAATTTACAACTGCTGAAAAGCAGTTGTAGCAATTTATCGACGTCAGTTATTTATATCAGATACATATGTAACTCCCAGTAAAGAATCCATCCCAGAACATGCTGAGGCTAACCTCTATTGCACTCTCTGGTAACTTTATGTATTCAAAACTTTTTCTAAGGAGTTTGTGCTGCACAGTTCTTCATATTTGATGCTAAAATGTCGTCTAGAGTAAATTTTAGCGTTTAGAAATGTTATTTATACCTAAGAAATGATTTCATGGTGGATGGGTCAATTAAGTGTGTTAATATGCACAATTTACAACTGCTGAAAAGCAGTTGTAGCAATGTATCGACGTTAGTTATTTATATCAGATAAATATGTAACTCCCAGTAAGGAATCCATCCCAAAACATGCTGAGGCTAATCTCTATTGCACTCTCTGGTAACTTTATGTATTCAAAACCCTTTCTAGGAGTTTGTGCTGCACAGTTCTTTATATTTGATGCTAAAATGTCGTCTAGAGGTAATTTTAGCGTTTAGAAATGTTATTTATACTTCAGAAATGATTTCATGGTGGATGGGGCAATTAAGTGTGTTAATATGCACAATTTACAACTGCTGAAAAGCAGTTAGCAATTTAGCGACGTCAGATATTTATATCAGATACAAATGTGACTCCCAGTAGAGTATCCACCCCAGAACATGCTGAGGCTAACCTCTATTGCACTCTGTGGTAACTTTATGTATTCAAAACCCTTTCTAGGAGTTTGTGCTGCACAGTTCTTTATATTTGATGCTAAAATGTCATCTAGAGGTAAATTTAGCGTTTTGAAATGTTATTTATACTTAAGAAATTATTACATGGTGGATGGGGCAATTAAGGGTGTTAATATGCACAATTTACAACTGCTGAAAAGCAGTTGTAGCAATTAATTGATGTCAGTTATTTATATCAGATACATATGTAACTCCCAGTAGAGAATCCATCCCAGAACATGCTGAGGCTAACCTCTATTGCACTCTGTGGTAACTTTATGTATTCAAAACCTTTTCTAGGAGTTTGTGCTGCACAGTTCTTTATATTTGATGCTAAAATGTCGTCTAGAGGTAATTTTAGCGTTTAGAAATGTTATTTATACTTAAGAAATGAGTTCATGGTGGATGGGGCAATTAAGTGTGTTAATATGCACAATTTACAACTGCTGAAAAGCAGTTGTAGCAATTTATGGACGTCAGTTATTTATATCAGATACAAATTTCACTCCCAGTAGAGTATCCACCCCAGAACATGCTGAGGCTAACCTCTATTGCACTCTGTGGTAACTTTATGTACTCAAAACCTTTTCTAAGGATTTGTAATGCACAGTTCTTTATATTTGATGCTAAAATGTCGTTTAGAAGTTATTTTACCATTTAGAAATTTGTATTAATACCTAAGAAATGATTTCACGGTGCATGGGGCAATTAAGGGTGTTAATATGCACAATTTACAACTGCTAAAAAGCAGTTGTAGCAACTTATCTATGTCAGGTATTTATATCAGATACATATGTAATTACCAGTGGAGAATCCACACCAGAACATGCTGAGGCTAACCTCTATTGCACTCTGTGGTAACTTTATGTATTCAAAACCCTTTCTATGAGTTTGTGCTGCACAGTTCTTTATATTTGATGCTAAAATGTCGTCTAGAGGTAATTTTAGCGTTTAGAAATGTTATTTAAACTTAAGAAATGATTTCATGGTGGATGGGGCAATTAAGTGTGTTAATATGCACAATTTACAACTGCTGAAAAGCAGTTGTAGCAATTTATGGACGTCAGTTATTTATATCAGATACAAATTTGACTCCCAGTAGAGTATCCACCCCAGAACATGCTGAGGCTAACCCCTATTGCACTCTGTGGTAACTTTATGTACTCAAAACCTTTTCTAAGGATTTGTAATGCACAGTTCTTTATATTTGATGCTAAAATGTCGTTTAGAAGTTATTTTAGCATTTAGAAATTTGTATTAATACCTAAGAAATAATTTCACGGTGCATGGGGCAATTAAGGGTGTTAATATGCACAATTTACAACTGCTAAAAAGCAGTTGTAGCAATTTATCGACGTCAGGTATTTATATCGGATACATATGTAATTACCAGTGGAGAATCCACACCAGAACATGCTGAGGCTAACCTCTATTGCACTCTGTGGTAACTTTATGTATTCAAAACCCTTTCTAGGAGTTTGTGCTGCACAGTTCTTTATATTTGATGCTAAAATGTCGTCTAGAGGTAATTTTAGCGTTTAGAAATGTTATTTATACTTAAGAAATGATTTCACGGTGCATGGGGCAATTAAGGGTGTTAATATGCACAATTTACAACAGCTAAAAAGCAGTTGTAGCAATTTATCGACGTCAGGTATTTATATCAGATACATATGTAATTCCCACAGGAGAATCCACACCAGAACATGCTGAGGCTAACCTCTATTGCACTCTGTGGTAACTTTATGTATTCAAAACCCTTTTTAGCTGTTTGTGCTGCACCGTTCTTTATATTTGATGCTAAAATGTCTTCTAGATGTAAATTTAGCGTTTAGAAATGTTATTTATACTTAAGAAATGATTACATGGTGGATGGGGCAATCAATGGTGTTAATATGCACAATTTACAACTGCTGAAAGGCAGTTGTAGCAATTTATCGACGTCAATTATTTATATCAGATACAAATGTGACTCCCAGTAGAGTATCCACTCCAGAACATGCTGAGGCTAACCTCTATTGCACTCTGTGGTAACTATAAGTTAGAGGTGTTCCGAATACTCGTATTCGTATTCGTATTCGCGAGTATTCGCTATATTTTCAATATTTGTATTCGTAATCGTATTCGCCAAATTTAACACGAATATTATACGAGTATTTGACATTAAAATTATAGAAATATAGATAAGAATTTTAATAAAAATATAAAACAGGTATTCATACATTAAATAAAACATTTTTTATTATTCGCCATTCTATAACATTAAATATAAAACAAAACTATTTTCCTTTTCTAAAATGTGCAGCGCTTACAAAAACGATGTTGATGTTGATATTATTCACTCAAGGTCATGTATTCGTATTCGTATTCGTATTCGCGAATATTCATAAGAGTATTTGTATTCGGCATTCGTATTCGCGAATTCGAATTTTTGTATATTCGGAACATCCCTACTATAAGTATTCAAAACCCTTTCTAGGAGTTTGTGCTGCACAGTTCTTTATATTTGATGCTAAAATGTCGTCTAGAGGTAATTTTAGCGTTTAGAAATGTTATTTATACTTAAGAAATGATTTAATGGTGGATGGGGCAATTAAGTGTGTTAATATGCACAATTTACAACTGCTGAAAAGCAGTTGTAGCAATTTATCGACGTCAGTTATTTATATCAGATACATATGTAACTCCCAGTAGAGAATCCATCCCAGAACATGCTGAGGCTAACCTCTATTGCACTCTGTGGTAACTTTATGTATTCAAAACCCTTTCTAGGAGTTTGTGCTGCACAGTTCTTTATATTTGATGCTAAAATGTCGTCTAGAGGTAATTTTAGCGTCTACAAATGTTATTTATACTTAAGAAATGATTTCATGGTGGATGGGGCAATTAAGTGTGTTAATATGCACAATTTACAACTGCTGAAAAGCAGCTGTAGCAATTTATGGACGTCAGTTATTTATATCAGATACAAATTTGACTCCCAGTAGAGTATCCACCCCAGAACATGCTGAGGCTAACCTCTATTGCACTCTGTGATAACTTTATGTACTCAAAACCCTTTCTAATAATTTGTAATGCACAGTTCTTTATATTTGATGCTAAAATATCGTTTAGAAGTTATTTTAGCATTTAGAAATTTGTATTAATACCTAAGAAATGATTTCACGGTGCATGGGGCAATTCAGGGTGTTAATATGCACAATTTACAACTGCTAAAAAGCAGTTGTAGCAATTTATGGATGTCAGGTATTTATATCAGATATATATGTAACTTCCAGTGGAGAAACCATCGCAGAACATGCTGAGGCTAACGTCTATTGCACTCTGTGGTAACTTTATGTACTCAAAACCCTTTCTAATAATTTGTAATGCACAGTTCTTTATATTTGATGCTAAAATATCGTTTAGAAGTTATTTTAGCATTTAGAAATTTGTATTAATACCTAAGAAATGATTTCACGGTGCATGGGGATATTAAGGGTGTTAATATGCACAATTTACAACTGCTGAAAAGCAGTTGTAGCAATTTATCGACCTCAGTTATTTATATCAGATACATATGGAACTCCCATTAGAGAATCCATCCCAGAACATGCTGAGGCTAACCTCTATTGCACTCTGTGGTAACTTTATGTATTCAAAACCCTTTCTAGGAGTTTGTGCTGCACAGTTCTTTATATTTGATGCTAAAATGTCGTCTAGAGGTAATTTTAGCGTTTATAAATGTTATTTATACTTAAGAAATTATTTCATGGTGGATGGGGCAATTAAGTGTGTTAATATGCACAATTTACAACTGCTGAAAAGCAGTTGTAGCAATTTATCGACGTCAGTTATTTATATCAGATACAAAATTGACTCCCAGTAGAGTACCCACCCCAGAACATGCTGAGGCTAACCTCTATTGCACTCTGTGGTAACTTTATGTACTCAAAATCCCTTTCTAAGAGTTTGTGCTGCACAGTTCTATATATTTGATGCTAAAATGTGGGGTAGAGGTAATTTTAACGTTTCCAAATGTTATTTATACTTAAGAAATGATTTCATGGTGGATGGGGCAATTAAGGGTGTTAATATGCACAATTTACAACTGCTCAAAAGCAGTTGTAGCAATTTATCGACGTCAGTTATTTATATCAGATACATATGTAACTTCCAGTAGAGAATCCATCCCAGATCATGCTGAGGCTAACCTCTATTGCACTCTGTGGTACAATTATGTATTCAAACCCTTTCTAGGAGTTTCTGCTGCACAGTTCTTTATATTTGATGCTAAAATGACGTCTAGAGGTAATTTTAGCGTTTAGAAATATTATTTATACTTAAGAAATGATTTCATGGTGGATGAGGCAATTAAGGGTGTTAATATGCACAAGTTACAACTGCTGAAAAGCAGTTGTAGTAATTTATCGACGTCAGGTATTTATATCAGATATATATGAAACTCCCAGTGGAGAATCCATCCCAGAACATGCTGAGGCTAACCTCTATTGCACTCTGTGGTAAAATTATGTATTCAAACCCTTTCTATGAATTTGTGCTGCACAGGTCTTTATATTTGATGCTAAAATGTGGTCTACAGGTTATTTAAACGTTTAGAAATGTTATTTATACTTAAGAAATGATTTCATGGTGCATGGGGCAATTAAGTGTGTTAATTTGCACAATTTACAACTGCTGAAAAGCAGTTGTAGCAATTTATCGACGTCAGTTATTTATATCAGATACATATGTAACTCCTAGTAGAGAATCCATCCCAGAACATGCTGAGGCTAACCTCTATTGCACTCTGTGGTACAATTATGTATTCAAACCCTTTCTAGGAGTTTGTGCTTCACAGTTCTTTATATTTGATGCTAAAATGTCGTCTAGAGGTTATTTTAGCTTTTAGAAATTTTATTTATACCTAAGAAATGATTTCACGGTGCATGGGGCAATTAAGTGTGTTAATATGCACAATCTATAACTCCTGGAAAGCAGTTGTAGCAATTTATCGACGTCAGTTATTTATATCAGATACATATGTAACTCCTAGTAGAGAATCCATCCCAGAACATGCTGAGGCTAACCTCTATTGCACTCTGTGGTGCAATTATGTATGCAAACCCTTTCTAAGAGTTTCTGCTGCACAGTTCTTTATATTTGATGCTAAAATGTCGTCTAGAGGTAATTTTAGCGTTTAGAAATGTTATTTATACTTAAGAAATGATTTCATGGTGGATGGGGCAATTAAGGGTGTTAATATGCACAAGTTAAAACTGCTGAAAAGCAGTTGTAGCAATTTATCGACGTCAGTTATTTATATCACATATATATGAAACTCCCAGTGGAGAAGCCATCCCAGAACATGCTGAGGCTAACCTCTATTGCACTCTGTGGTAAAATTATGTATTCAAACCCTTTCTAGGAATTTGTGCTGCACAGGTCTTTATATTTGATGCTAAAATGTGGTCTACAGGTTATTTTAACGTTTAGAAATGTTATTTATACTTAAGAAATGATTTCATGGTGCATGGGGCAATTAAGTGTGTTAATATGCACAATTTACAACTGCTGAAAAGCAGTTGTAGCAATTTATCGACGTCAGTTATTTATATCAGATACATATGTAACTCCCTGTAGAGAATGCATCCCAGAACATGCTGAGGCTAACCTCTATTGCACTCTGTGGTACAATTATGTATTCAAACAATTTCTAGGAGTTTGTGCTTTACAGTTCTTTATATTTGATGCTAAAATGTCGTCTAAAGGTTATTTTAGCTTTTAGAAATTTTATTTATACCTAAGAAATGGTTTCACGGTGCATGGGGCAATTAAGTGTATTAATATGCACAATCTATAACTCCTGGAAAGCAGTTGTAGCTATGTATCGATGTCAGGTATTAAAATCAAATATATATGTAACTACCAGTTAAGAATGCTTCTCAGAACATGCTCAGACTAATGTGTATTGGACTCTGTGATACACTTATGTACTCAAAACCCTTTCGAAGGACTTTTAATGCACAGTTCTTTATATTTGATGCTAAAATGTCGCCTAGAAGTTATTTTAGCGTTCAGATATTTGTATTTATGCCAAAGAAATTATTACACGGTGCATGTGGCAATTAAGAATGTTAATATGCACAATTTAGAACTACTGGGACGCAGTTGTAGCAATTTATTGTTGTCAGGTATTTATATCAGATATATATGTAACTTCCAGTGGAGAAACCATCCCTGAACATGCTGAGGCTAAAGTCTATTGCACTCTGTGGTAACTTTATGTATTTAAAACCCTTTCTAGCAGTTTGTGCTGCACAGTTCTTTATATTTGATGCTAAAATGTCGTCTAGATGTAATTTTTGCGTTTAGAAATGTTATTTATACTTAAGAAATGATTTCATGGTAAATGGGGCAATTAAGGGTGTTAATATACACAATTTACAAACTGCTGAAAAGCAGTTGTAGCAATTTATCGACGTCAGGTATTTATATCAGATACATATGTAACTCCCAGTGGAGAATCCATCCCAAAACATGCTGAGGCTAACCTCTATTGCACTCTGTGGTACAATTATGTATTCAAACCCTTTCTAGGAGTTTGTGCTGCACAGTTCTTTATATTTGATGCTAAAATGTCGTCTAGATGTAATTTTTGCGTTTAGAAATGTTATTTATACTTAAGAAATGATTTCACGGTGCATGGGGCAATTAAGGGTGTTAATATGCACAATTTAGAACTACTGGGACGCAGTTGTAGCAATTTATCGTTGTCAGGTATTTATATCAGATATATATGTAACTTCCAGTGGAGAAACCATCCCAGAACATGCTGAGGCTAACGTCTATTGCACTCTGTGGTAACTTTATGTACTCAAAACCCTTTCTAGGAGTTTGTGCTGCACAGTTCTTTATATTTGATGCTAAAATGTCGTCTAGAGGTAATTTTAGCGTTTAGAAATGTTATTTATACTTAAGAAATGATTTCATGGTGGATGGGGCAATTAAGTGTGTTAATATGCACAATTTACAAATGCTGAAAAACAGTTGTAGCAATTTATGGACGTCAGTTATTTATATCAGATACAAATTTGACTCCCAGTAGAGTATCCACCCCAGAACATGCTGAGTCCAACCTCTATTGCACTCTGTGGTAACTTTATGTACTCAAAACCTTTTCTAAGGATTTGTAATGCACAGTTCTTTATATTTGATGCTAAAATGTCGTTTAGAAGTTATTTTAGCATTTAGAAATTTGCATTAATACCTAAGAAATGATTTCACGGTGAATGGGGCAATTAAGGTTGTTAATATGCACAATTTACAACTGCTAAAAAACAGTTGTAGCAATTTATCGACGTCAGGTATTTATATCAGATACATATGTAATTCCCAGTGGAGAATCCACACCAGAACATGCTGAGGCTAACCTCTATTGCACTATGTGGTAACTTTATGTATTCAAAACCCTTTCTAGCAGTTTGTGCTGCACAGTTTTTTATATTTGATGCTAAAATGTCGTCTAGATGTAATTTTAACGTTTAGAAATGTTATTTATACTTAAGAAATGATTTCATGATGGATGGGGCAATTAAGGGTGTTAATATGCACAATTTACAACTGCTGAAAAGCAGTTGTAGCAGTTTATCGACGTCAGGTATTTATATCAGATACATATGTAATTCCCAGTGGAGAATCCACACCAGAACATACTGAGGCTAACCTCTATTGCACTCTGTGGTAACTCTATGTATTCAAAACCCTTTCTAGCAGTTTCTGCTGCACAGTTCTTTATATTTGATGCTAAAATGTCGTCTAGAGGTAATTTTAGTGTTTAGAAATGTTATTTATACTTAAGAAATAATTTTATGGTGGCTGGGGCAATTAAGGGTGTTAATATGCACAATTTACAACTGCTGAAAAGCAGTTGTAGCAATTAATTGACGTCAGTTATTTATATCAGATACATATGTAACTTCCAATAGAGAATCCATCCCAGAACATGCTGATGCTAACCTCTATTGCACTCTGTGGTAACTTTATGTATTCAAAACCCTTTCTAAGAGTTTGTGCTGCACAGTTCTATATATTTGATGCTAAAATGTCGTCTAGAGGAAATTTTAGCGTTTAGAAATGTTATTTATACTTAAGAAATGATTTCATGGTGGATGGGGCAATTAAGGGTGTTAATATGCACAATTTACAACTGCTGAAAAGCAGTTGTAGCAATTTATCGACGTCAGTTATTTATATCAGATACATATGTAACTCCCTGTAGAGAATGCATCCCAGAACATGCTGAGGCTAACCTCTATTGCACTCTGTGGTACAATTATGTATTCAAACCCTTTCTAGGAGTTTGTGCTTTACAGTTCTTTATATTTGATGCTAAAATGTCGTCTAAAGGTTATTTTAGCTTTTAGAAATTTTATTTATACCTAAGAAATGGTTTCACGGTGCATGGGGCAATTAAGTGTATTAATATGCACAATCTATAACTCCTGGAAAGCAGTTGTAGCTATGTATCGATGTCAGGTATTAAAATCAAATATATATGTAACTACCAGTTAAGAATGCTTCTCAGAACATGCTCAGACTAATGTGTATTGGACTCTGTGATACACTTATGTACTCAAAACCCTTTCGAAGGACTTTTAATGCACAGTTCTTTATATTTGATGCTAAAATGTCGCCTAGAAGTTATTTTAGCGTTCAGATATTTGTATTTATGCCAAAGAAATTATTACACGGTGCATGTGGCAATTAAGAATGTTAATATGCACAATTTAGAACTACTGGGACGCAGTTGTAGCAATTTATTGTTGTCAGGTATTTATATCAGATATATATGTAACTTCCAGTGGAGAAACCATCCCTGAACATGCTGAGGCTAAAGTCTATTGCACTCTGTGGTAACTTTATGTATTTAAAACCCTTTCTAGCAGTTTGTGCTGCACAGTTCTTTATATTTGATGCTAAAATGTCGTCTAGATGTAATTTTTGCGTTTAGAAATGTTATTTATACTTAAGAAATGATTTCATGGTAAATGGGGCAATTAAGGGTGTTAATATACACAATTTACAAACTGCTGAAAAGCAGTTGTAGCAATTTATCGACGTCAGGTATTTATATCAGATACATATGTAACTCCCAGTGGAGAATCCATCCCAAAACATGCTGAGGCTAACCTCTATTGCACTCTGTGGTACAATTATGTATTCAAACCCTTTCTAGGAGTTTGTGCTGCACAGTTCTTTATATTTGATGCTAAAATGTCGTCTAGATGTAATTTTTGCGTTTAGAAATGTTATTTATACTTAAGAAATGATTTCACGGTGCATGGGGCAATTAAGGGTGTTAATATGCACAATTTAGAACTACTGGGACGCAGTTGTAGCAATTTATCGTTGTCAGGTATTTATATCAGATATATATGTAACTTCCAGTGGAGAAACCATCCCAGAACATGCTGAGGCTAACGTCTATTGCACTCTGTGGTAACTTTATGTACTCAAAACCCTTTCTAGGAGTTTGTGCTGCACAGTTCTTTATATTTGATGCTAAAATGTCGTCTAGAGGTAATTTTAGCGTTTAGAAATGTTATTTATACTTAAGAAATGATTTCATGGTGGATGGGGCAATTAAGTGTGTTAATATGCACAATTTACAAATGCTGAAAAACAGTTGTAGCAATTTATGGACGTCAGTTATTTATATCAGATACAAATTTGACTCCCAGTAGAGTATCCACCCCAGAACATGCTGAGTCCAACCTCTATTGCACTCTGTGGTAACTTTATGTACTCAAAACCTTTTCTAAGGATTTGTAATGCACAGTTCTTTATATTTGATGCTAAAATGTCGTTTAGAAGTTATTTTAGCATTTAGAAATTTGCATTAATACCTAAGAAATGATTTCACGGTGCATGGGGCAATTAAGGTTGTTAATATGCACAATTTACAACTGCTAAAAAACAGTTGTAGCAATTTATCGACGTCAGGTATTTATATCAGATACATATGTAATTCCCAGTGGAGAATCCACACCAGAACATGCTGAGGCTAACCTCTATTGCACTATGTGGTAACTTTATGTATTCAAAACCCTTTCTAGCAGTTTGTGCTGCACAGTTTTTTATATTTGATGCTAAAATGTCGTCTAGATGTAATTTTAACGTTTAGAAATGTTATTTATACTTAAGAAATGATTTCATGATGGATGGGGCAATTAAGGGTGTTAATATGCACAATTTACAACTGCTGAAAAGCAGTTGTAGCAGTTTATCGACGTCAGGTATTTATATCAGATACATATGTAATTCCCAGTGGAGAATCCACACCAGAACATACTGAGGCTAACCTCTATTGCACTCTGTGGTAACTCTATGTATTCAAAACCCTTTCTAGCAGTTTCTGCTGCACAGTTCTTTATATTTGATGCTAAAATGTCGTCTAGAGGTAATTTTAGTGTTTAGAAATGTTATTTATACTTAAGAAATAATTTTATGGTGGCTGGGGCAATTAAGGGTGTTAATATGCACAATTTACAACTGCTGAAAAGCAGTTGTAGCAATTAATTGACGTCAGTTATTTATATCAGATACATATGTAACTTCCAATAGAGAATCCATCCCAGAACATGCTGATGCTAACCTCTATTGCACTCTGTGGTAACTTTATGTATTCAAAACCCTTTCTAAGAGTTTGTGCTGCACAGTTCTATATATTTGATGCTAAAATGTCGTCTAGAGGAAATTTTAGCGTTTAGAAATGTTATTTATACTTAAGAAATGATTTCATGGTGGATGGGGCAATTAAGGGTGTTAATATGCACAATTTACAACTGCTGAAAAGCAATTGTAGCAATTTATCGACGTCAGTTATTTATATCAGATACATATGAAACTGCCAGTGGAGAATCCATTCCAGAACATGCTGAGGCTAACCTCTATTGCACTCTGTGGTAAAATTATTTATTCAAACCCTTTCTAGGAATTCGTGCTGCACAGGTCTTTATATTTGATGCTAAAATGTGATCTACAGGTTATTTAAACGTTTAGAAATGTTATTTATACTTAAGAAATGATTTCATGGTGCATGGGGCAATTAAGTGTGTTAATTTGCACAAGTTACCACTGCTGAAAAGCAGTTGTAGTAATTTATCGACGTCAGGTATTTATATCAGATATATATGAAACTCCCAGTGGAGAATCCATCCCAGAACATGCTGAGGCTAACCTCTATTGCACTCTGTGGTAAAATTATTTATTCAAACCCTTTCTAGGAATTTCTGCTGCACAGGTGTTTATATTTGATGCTAAAATGTGATCTACAGGTTATTTAAACGTTTAGAAATGTTATTTATACTTAAGAAATGATTTCATGGTGCATGGGGCAATTAAGTGTGTTAATTTGCACAATTTACAACTGCTGAAAAGCAGTTGTAGCAATTTATCGACGTCAGTTATTTATATCAGATACATATGTATCTCCCAGTAGAGAATCCATCCCAGAACATGCTGAGGCTAACGTCTATTCCACTCTGTGATACAATTATGTATTCAAACCCTTTCTAGGAGTTTGTGCTTCACAGTTCTTTATATTTGATGCTAAAATGTCGTCTAGAGGTTATTTTAGCTTTTAGAAATTTTATTTATACCTAAGAAATGATTTCACGGTGCATGGGGAATTTAAGTGTGTTAATATGCACAATCTATAACTCCTGGAAAGCAGTTGTAGCAATTTATCGACGTCAGTTATTTATATCAGATACATATGTAACTCCCAGTAGAGAATCCATCCCAGATCATGCTGAGGCTAACCTCTATTGCACTCTGTGGTGCAATTATGTATTCAAACCCTTTCTAGTAGTTTCTGCTGCACCGTTCTTTATATTTGATGCTAAAATGTCGTCTAGAGGTAATTTTAGCGTTTAGAAATGTTATTTATACTTAAGAAATGATTTCATGGTGCATGGGGCAATTAAGTGTGTTAATATGCACAATTTACAACTGCTGAAAAGCAGTTGTAGCAATTTATCGACGTCAGTTATTTATATCAGATACATATGTAACTCCCAGTAGAGAATCCATCCCAGAACATGCTGAGGCTAACCTCTATTGCACTCTGTGGTACAATTATGTATTCAAACCCTTTCTAGGAGTTTGTGCTTTACAGTTCTTTATATTTGACGCTAAAATGTCGTCTAGAGGTTATTTTAGCTTTTAGAAATTTTATTTATACCTAAGAAATGATTTCACGGTGCATGGGGCAATTAAGGGTATTAATATGCACAATCTATAACTCCTGGAAAGCACTTGTAGCAATTTATCGATGTCAGGTATTAAAATCAAATATATATGTAACTACCAGTTAAGAATGCTTCTCAGAACATGCTCAGACTAATGTGTATTGCACTCTGTGGTACAATTATGTATTCAAACCCTTTCTAGGAGTTTGTGCTGCACAGTTCTTTATATTTGATGCTAAAATGTCGTCTAGAGGTAATTTTAGCGTTTAGAAATGTTATTTATACTTAAGAAATGATTTCATGGTGGATGGGGCAATTAAGTGTGTTAATATGCACAATTTACAACTGCTGAAAAGCAGTTGTAGCAATTTATCGACGGCAGTTATTTATATCACATATATATGAAACTCCCAGTGGAGAAGCCATCCCAGAACATGCTGAGGCTAACCTCTATTGCACTCTGTGGTACAATTATGTATTCAAACCCTTTCTAGGAGTTTGTGCTGCACAGTTCTTTATATTTGATGCTAAAATGTCGTCTAGAGGTAATTTTAGCGTTTAGAAATGTTATTTATACTTAAGAAATGATTTCATGGTGGATGGGGCAATTAAGTGTGTTAATTTGCACAATTTACATCTGCTGAAAAACAGTTGTAGCAATTTATGGACGTCAGTTATTTATATCAGATACAAATTTGACTCCCAGTAGAGTATCCACCCCAGAACATGCTGAGGCCAACCTCTATTGCACTCTGTGGTAACTTTATGTACTCAAAACCTTTTCTAAGGATTTGTAATGCACAGTTCTTTATATTTGATGCTAAATTGTCGTTTAGAAGTTATTTTAGCATTTAGAAATTTGTATTAATACCTAAGAAATGATTTCACGGTGCATGGTGCATTTAAGGTTGTTAATATGCACAATTTACAACTGCTAAAAAACAGTTGTAGCAATTTATCGACGTCAGTTATTTATATCAGATACATATGTAACTCCCAGTATAGAATCCATCCCAGAACATGCTGAGGCAAACCTCTATTGCACTCTGTTGTAACTTTATGTATTCAAAACCCTTTCTAGGAGTTTGTGCTGCAGAGTTCTTTATATTTGAAGCTAAAATGTCGTCTAGAGGTAATTTTAACGTTTAGAAATGTTATTTACACTTAAGAAATAATTTAATGGTGGATGGGGCAATTAAGTGTGTTAATATGCATAATTTACAACTGCTCAAAAGCAGTTGTAGCAATTTATCGACGTCAGTTATTTATATCAAATACAAATGTGACTCCCAGTAGAGTATCCACTCTAGAACATGCTGAGGCTAACCTCTATTTCACTCTGTGGGAACTATAAGTAATCAAAACCCTTTCTAGGAGTTTGTGCTGCACAGTTCTTTATATTTGATGCTAAAATGTCGTCTAGAGGTAATTTTAGCGTTTAGAAATGTTATTTTTACTTAAAAAATGATTTAATGGTGGATGGGGCAATTAAGTGTGTTAATATGCATAATTTACAATTGCTGAAAAGCAGTTGTAGCAATTTATCGACGTCAGTTATTTATATCAGATACAAATGTGACTCCCAGTAGAGTATCCACTCCAGAACCTGCTGAGGCTAACCTCTATTGCACTCTGTGGTAACTTTATGTATTCAAATACTTTCTAGGAGTTTGTGCTGCACAGTTCTTTATATTTGATGCTAGAATGTCGTCTAGAGGTAATTTTAGCGTTTCGAAATGTTATTTATACTTAAGAAATGATTTCATGGTGGATGGGGCAATTAAGTGTGTTAATATGCACAATTTACAACTGTTGAAATGCAGTTGTAGCAATTTAGCGACGTCTGTTATTTATATCAGATACATATGTAACTCCCAGTAGAGAATCCATCCGAGATCATGCTGAGACTAACCTCTATTGCACTCTGTGGTACAATTATGTATTAAAACCCTTTCTAGGAGTTTGTGCTGCACAGTTCTTTATATTTGATGCTAAAATGTCGTCTAGAGGTAATTTTAGCGTTTAGAAATGTTATTTATACTTAAGAAATGATTTCATGGTGGATGGGGCAATTAAGGGTGTTAATATGCACAAGTTACAACTGCTGAAATGCAGTTGTAGCAATTTATCGACGTCAGTTATTTATATCAGATATATATAAAACTCCCAGTGGAGAATCCATCCCAGATCATGCTGAGGCTAACCTCTATTGCACTCTGTGGTAAAATTATGTATTCAAACCCTTTCTAGGAATTTGTGCTGCACAGGTCTTTATATTTGATGCTAAAATGTGGTCTACAGGTTATTTTAACGTTTAGAAATGTTATTTATACTTAAGAAATGATTTCATGGTGCATGGGGCAATTAAGTGTGTTAATATGCACAATTTACAACTGCTGAAAAACAGTTGTAGCAATTTATCTACGTCAGTTATTTATATCAAATACATATGTAACTCCCAGTAGAGAATCCATCCCAAAACATGCTGAGGCTAACCTCTATTGCACTCTGTGGTACAATTATGTATTCAAACCCTTTCTAGGAGTTTGTGCTTCACAGTTCTTTATATTTGATGCTAAAATGTCGTCTAGAGGTTATTTTAGCTTTTAGAAATTTTATTTATACCTAAGAAATGATTTCACGGTGCATGGGGCAATTAAGTGTATTAATATGCACAATCTATAACTCCTGGAAAGCAGTTGTAGCAATTTATCGATGTCAAGTATTAAAATCAAATATATATGTAACTACCAGTTAAGAATGCTTCTCAGAACATGCTCAGACTAATGTGTATTGCACTCTGTGATACACTTATGCACTCAAAACCCTTTCGAAGGACTTTTAATGCACAGTTCTTTATATTTGATGCTAAAATGTCGCCTAAAAGTTATTTTAGCGTTCAGATATTCGTATTTATGCCAAAGAAATTATTACACGGTGAATGTGGCAATTAAGGGTGTTAATATGCACAATTTAGAACTACTGGGACGCAGTTGTAGCAATTTATCGTTGTCAGGTATTTATATCAGATATATATGTAACTTCCAGTGGAGAAACCATCCCAGAACATGCTGAGGCTAACGTCTATTGCACTCTTTGGTACAATTATGTATTCAAACCCTTTCTAGGAGTTTGTGCTGCACAGTTCTTTATATTTGATGCTAGAATGTCGTCTAGAGGTAATTTTAGCGTTTAGAAATGTTATTTATACTTAAGAAATGATTTCATGGTGGATGGGGCAATTAAGTGTGTTAATATGCACAATTTACAACTGCTGAAATGCAGTTGTAGCAATTTATCGACGTCAGTTATTTATATCAGATACATATGTAACTCCCAGCAGAGAATCCATCCCAGAACATGCTGAGGCTAACCTCTATTGCACTCTGTGGTATCTTTATGTATTCAGAACCCTTTCTAGGAGTTTGTGCTGCACAGTTCTTTATATTTGATGCTAAAATGTCGTCTAGAGGTAATTTTA
The DNA here is from genome assembly GCA_940337035.1 of Agriotes lineatus. NCBI lineage: Eukaryota > Metazoa > Arthropoda > Insecta > Coleoptera > Elateridae > Agriotes > Agriotes lineatus. The sequence goes on along the minus strand of CALNHX010000747.1, from coordinate 23,441 downwards.
GCGTTTAGAAATGTTATTTATACTTAAGAAATGATTGCATAGTGGATGGGGCAATTAAGGGTGTTAATATGGACAATTTACAACTGCTGAAAAGCAGTTGTAGCAATTTATCAACGTCAGTTATTTATATCAGATACATATGTAACTCCCAGTATAGAATCCATCCCAGAACATGCTGAGGCTAACCTCTATTGCACTCTGTGGTAACTTTATGTATTCAAAACTTTTTCAAGGAGTTTGTGCTGCAGAGTTCTTTATATTTGATGCTAAAATGTCGTCTAGAGGTAATTTTAGCGTTTAGAAATGTTATTTATACTTAAGAAATAATTTAATGGTGGATGGGGCAATTAAGTGTGTTAATATGCATAATTTACAACTGCTGAAAAGCAGTTGTAGCAATTAATTGACGTCAGTTATTTATATCAGATACATATGTAACTCCCAGTGGAGAATCCATCCCAGAACATGCTGAGGCTAACCTCTATTGCACTCTGTGGTACAATTATGTATTCAAATCCTTTCTAGGAGTTTGTGCTGTACAGTTCTCTATATTTGATGCCAAAATGTCGTCTAGCGGTTATTTTATCGTTTAGAAATTTTATTTATACCTAAAAGATGATATCACGTTGCATGGGGCAATTAAGTGTGTTAATATGCACAATTTACAAACTGCTGAAAAGCAGTTGTAGCAATTTATCGACGTCAGGTATTTATATCAGATACATATGTAACTCCCAGTGGAGAATCCATCCCAGAACATGCTGAGGCTAACCTCTATTGCACTCTGTGGTACAATTATGTATTCAAATCCTTTCTAGGAGTTTGTGCTGCACAGTTCTTTATATTTGATGCTAAAATGTCGTCTAGAGATAATTTTAGCGTTTAGAAATGTTATTTATACTTAAGAAATGATTTCATGGTGAATGGGGCAAATAAGGGTGTTAATATGCACAAGTTACAACGGCCGAAAAGCAGTTGTAGCAATTTATGGATGTCAGTTATTTATATGAGATACAAATATGACTCCCAGTAGAGTATCCACCCCAGAACATGCTGAGGCTAACGTCTATTGCACTCTGTGGTAACATTCTGTATTCAAAACCCTTTCTAGGAATTTTTGCTGCACAGTTCTTTATATTTGATGCTAAAATGTCTAGAGGTTATTTTAGCGTTTAGAAATTTTATTTATACCTAAGAAATGATTTCACGGTGCATGGGGCAATTAAGTGTGTTAATATGCACAATCTATAACTCCTGGAAAGCAGTTGTAGCAATTTATCGATGTCAGGTATTAAAATCAAATATATATGTAACTACCAGTAAAGAATGCTTCTCAGAACATGCTCAGACTAATGTGTATTGCACTCTGTGGTAAAATTATGTATTCAAACCCTTTCTAGGAGTTTGTGCTGCACAGTTCTTTATATTTGATGATAGAATGTCGTCTAGAGGTAATTTTAGCGTTTAGAAATGTTATTTATACTTAAGAAATGGTTTTATGGTGGATGGGGCAATTAAGTGTGTTAATATGCACAATTTACAACTGCTGAAATGCAGTTGTAGCAATTTATCGACGTCAGTTATTTATATCAGATACATATGTAACTCCCAGCAGAGAATCCATCCCAGAACATGCTGAGGCTAACCTCTATTGCACTCTGTGGTAACTTTATGTATTCAGAACCCTTTCTAGGAGTTTGTGCTGCACAGTTCTTTATATTTGATGCTAAAATATCGTCTAGAGGTAATTTTAGCGTTTAGAAATGTTATTTATACTTAAGAAATGATTGCATAGTGGATGGGGCAATTAAGGGTGTTAATATGGACAATTTACAACTGCTGAAAAGCAGTTGTAGCAATTTATCGACGTCAGTTATTTATATCAGATACATATGTAACTCCCAGTAGAGAATCCATCCCAGAACATGCTGAGGCTAACCTCTATTGCACTCTGTGGTAACTTTATGTACTCAAAACCCTTTCTAAGAATTTGTGCTGCACAGTTCTATATATTTGATGCTAAAATGTGGGGTAGAGGTAATTTTAGCGTTTCCAAATGTTATTTATACTTAAGAAATGATTTCATGGTGGATGGGGCAATTAAGGGTGTTAATATGCACAATTTACAACTGCTCAAAAGCAGTTGTAGCAATTTATCGACGTCAGTTATTTATATCAGATACAAATGTGATTCCCAGTAGAGTATCCACCCCAGAACATGCTGAGGCTAACCTCTATTGCACTCTGTGGTAACTTTATGTATTCAAAACCCTTTCTAGGAGTTTGTGCTGCACAGTTCTTTATATTTGATGCTAAAATGTCGTCTAGAGGTAATTTTAGCGTTTAGAAATGTTATTTATACTTAAGAAATGATTTCATGGTGGATGGGGCAATTAAGGGTGTTATTATGCACGATTTACAACTGCTGAAAAGCAGTTGTAGCAATTTATCGACGTCAGTAATTTATATCAGATACATATGTAACTTCCAGTAGAGAATCCATCCCAGATCATGCTGAGGCTAACCTCTATTGCACTCTGTGGTACAATTATGTATTCAAACCCTTTCTAGGAGTTTCTGCTGCACAGTTCTTTATATTTGATGCTAAAATGTCGTCTAGAGGTAATTTTAGCGTTTAGAAATATTATTTATACTTAAGAAATGATTTCATGGTGGATGAGGCAATTAAGGGTGTTAATATGCACAAGTTACAACTGCTGAAAAGCAGTTGTAGTAATTTATCGACGTCAGGTATTTATATCAGATATATATGAAACTCCCAGTGGAGAATCCATCCCATAACATGCTGAGGCTAACCTCTATTGCACTCTGTGGTACAATTATGTATTGAAACCCTTTCTAGGAGTTTGTGCTTCACAGTTCTTTATATTTGATGCTAAAATGTCGTCTAGAGGTTATTTTAGCTTTTAGAAATTTTATTTATACCTAAGAAATGATTTCACGGTGCATGGGGCAATTAAGTGTGTTAATATGCACAATCTATAACTCCTGGAAAGCAGTTGTAGCAATTTATCGATGTCAGGTATTAAAATCAAATATATATGTAACTACCAGTTAAGAATGCTTCTCAGAACATGCTCAGAGTAATGTGTATTGCACTCTGTGATACACTTATGTACTCAAAACCCTTTCGAAGGACTTTTAATGCACAGTTCTTTATATTTAGCGTTCAGATATTCGTATTTATGCCAAAAAAATTATTACACGGTGCATGTGGCAATTAAGGGTGTTAATATGCACAATTTAGAACTACTGGGACGCAGTTGTAGCAATTTATCGTTGTCAGGTATTTATATCAGATATATATGTAACTTCCAGTGGAGAAACCATCCCAGAACATGCTGAGGCTAACGTCTATTGCACTCTGTGGTAACATTCTGTATTCAAAACCCTTTCTAGGAATTTTTGCTGCACAGTTCTTTATATTTGATGCTAAAATGTCTAGAGGTTATTTTAGCGTTTAGAAATTTTATTTATACCTAAGAAATGATTTCACGGTGCACGGGGCAATTAAGTGTGTTAATATGCACAATCTATAACTCCTGGAAAGCAGTTGTAGCAATTTATCGTTGTCAGGTATTAAAATCAAATATATATGTAACTACCAGTAAAGAATGCTTCTCAGAACATGCTCAGACTAATGTGTATTGCACTCTGTGGTACAATTATGTATTCAAACCCTTTCTAGGAGTTTGTGCTGCACAGTTCTTTATATTTGATGCTAAAATGTCGTCTAGAGGTAATTTTAGCGTTTAGAAATGTTATTTATACTTAAGAAATGATTTCATGGTGGATGGGGCAATTAAGTGTGAAAATATGCACAATTTACAACTGCTGAAAAGCAGTTGTAGCAATTTATCGACGTCAGTTATTTATATCAGATACAAATGTGACTCCCAGTAGAGTATCCACCCCAGAACATGCTGAGGCTAACCTCTATTGCACTCTGTGGTAACTTTATGTATTCAAAACCCTTTCTAGGAGTTTGTGCTGCACAGTTCTTTATATTTGTGCTAAAATGTCGTCTAGAGGTAATTTTAGCGTTTAGAAATGTTATTTATACTTAAGAAATTATTTAAAGGTGGATGGGGCAATTAAGTGTGTTAATATGCATAATTTACAACTGCTGAAAAGCAGTTGTAGCAATTAATTGACGTCAGTTATTTATATCAGATACATATGTAACTCCCAGTGGAGTATCCACCCCAGAACATGCTGAGGCTAACCTCTATTGCACTCTGTGGCAACATTATGTATTCAAAACCCTTTCTAGGAATTTGTGCTGCACAGTTCTTTATATTTGATGCTAAAATGTCGTCTAGAGGTAATTTTAGCGTTTAGAAATGTTATTTATACTTAAGAAATGATTTCATGGTGGATGGGGCAATTAAGGGTGTTAATATGCATAATTTACAACTGCTGAAAAGCAGTTGTAGCAATTTATCGACGTCAGTAATTTATATCAGATACATATGTAACTCCCAGTATAGAATCCATCCCAGAACATGCTGAGGCTAACCTCTATTGCACTCTGTGGCAACATTATGTATTTATTCAAAACCTTTTCTAGGCGTTTGTGCTGCAGAGTTCTTTATATTTGATGCTAAAATGTCGTCTAGAGGTAATTTTAGCGTTTAGAAATGTTATTTATACTTAAGAAATTATTTAATGGTGGATGGGGCAATTAAGTGTGTTAATATGCATAATTTACAACTGCTGAAAAGCAGTTGTAGCAATTAATTGACGTCAGTTATTTATATCAGATACATATGTAACTCCCAGTGGAGAATCCATCCCAGAACATGCTGAGGCTAACCTCTATTGCACTCTGTGGTAAAATTATGTATTCAAACCCTTTCTATGAATTTGTGCTGCACAGGTCTTTATATTTGATGCTAAAATGTGGTCTACAGGTTATTTAAACGTTTAGAAATGTTATTTATACTTAAGAAATGATTTCATGGTGCATGGGGCAATTAAGTGTGTTAATTTGCACAATTTACAACTGCTGAAAAGCAGTTGTAGCAATTTATCGACGTCAGTTATTTATATCAGATACATATGTAACTCCTAGTAGAGAATCCATCCCAGAACATGCTGAGGCTAACCTCTATTGCACTCTGTGGTACAATTATGTATTGAAACCCTTTCTAGGAGTTTGTGCTTCACAGTTCTTTATATTTGATGCTAAAATGTCGTCTAGAGGTTATTTTAGCTTTTAGAAATTTTATTTATACCTAAGAAATGATTTCACGGTGCATGGGGCAATTAAGTGTGTTAATATGCACAATCTATAACTCCTGGAAAGCAGTTGTAGCAATTTATCGATGTCAGGTATTAAAATCAAATATATATGTAACTACCAGTTAAGAATGCTTCTCAGAACATGCTCAGAGTAATGTGTATTGCACTCTGTGATACACTTATGTACTCAAAACCCTTTCGAAGGACTTTTAATGCACAGTTCTTTATATTTAGCGTTCAGATATTCGTATTTATGCCAAAAAAATTATTACACGGTGCATGTGGCAATTAAGGGTGTTAATATGCACAATTTAGAACTACTGGGACGCAGTTGTAGCAATTTATCGTTGTCAGGTATTTATATCAGATATATATGTAACTTCCAGTGGAGAAACCATCCCAGAACATGCTGAGGTTAACGTCTATTGCACTCTGTGGTAACTTTATGTATTCAAAACCCTTTCTAGGAATTTTTGCTGCACAGTTCTTAATATTTGATGCTAAAATGTCTAGAGGTTATTTTAGCGTTTAGAAATTTTATTTATACCTAAGAAATGATTTCACGGTGCATGGGGCAATTAAGTGTGTTAATATGCACAATCTATAACTCCTGGAAAGCAGTTGTAGCAATTTATCGTTGTCAGGTATTAAAATCAAATATATATGTAACTACCAGTAAAGAATGCTTCTCAGAACATGCTCAGACTAATGTGTATTGCACTCTGTGGTACAATTATGTATTCAAACCCTTTCTAGGAGTTTGTGCTGCACAGTTCTTTATATTTGATGCTAAAATGTCGTCTAGAGGTAATTTTAGCGTTTAGAAATGTTATTTATACTTAAGAAATGATTTCATGGTGGATGGGGCAATTAAGTGTGTTAATATGCACAATTTACAACTGCTGAAAAGCAGTTGTAGCAATTTATCGACGTCAGTTATTTATATCAGATACAAATGTGACTCCCAGTAGAGTATCCACCCCAGAACATGCTGAGGCTAACCTCTATTGCACTCTGTGGTAACTTTATGTATTCAAAACCCTTTCTAGGAGTTTGTGCTGCACAGTTCTTTATATTTGATGCTAAAATGTCGTCTAGAGGTAATTTTAGCGTTTAGAATTGTTATTTATACTTAAGAAATGATTTCATGGTGGATGGGGCAATTAAGGGTGTTAATATGCACGATTTACAACTGCTGAAAAGCAGTTGTAGCAATTTATCGACGTCAGTAATTTATATCAGATACATATGTAACTCCCAGTATAGAATCCATCCCAGAACATGCTGAGGCTAACCTCTATTGCACTCTGTGGCAACATTATGTATTCAAAACCCTTTCTAAAAATTTGTGCTGCACAGTTCTTTATATTTGATGCTAAAATGTCGTCTAGTGGTAATTTTAGCGTTTAGAAATGTTATTTATACTTAAGAAATTATTTAATGGTGGATGGGGAAATTAAGTGTGTTAACATGCATAATTTACAACTGCTGAAAAGCAGTTGTAGCAATTTATCGACGTCAGTTATTTATATCAGATACAAATGTGACTCCCAGTAGAGTATCCACCCCAGAACATGCTGAGGCTAACCTCTATTGCACTCTGTGGTAACTTTATGTATTCAAAATACTATCTAGGAGTTTGTGCTGCACAGTTTTTTATATTTGATGCTAGAATGTCGTCTAGAGTTAATTTTAGCGTTTAGAAATGTTATTTATACTTAAGAAATGATTTCATGGTGGATGGGGCAATTAAGTGTGTTAATATGCACAATTTACAACCGCTGAAATGCAGTTGTAGCAATTTATCGACGTCAGTTATTTATATCAGATACATATGTAACTCCCAGTAGAGAATCCATCCCAGAACATGCTGAGGCTAACCTCTATTGCACTCTGTGGTAACTTTAAGTATTCAGAACCCTTTCTAGGAGTTTGTGCTGCACAGTTCTTTATATTTGATGCTAAAATGTCGTCTAGAGGTAATTTTAGCGTTTAGAAATGTTATTTATACTTAAGAAATGATTGCATGGTGGATGGGGCAATTAAGGGTGTTAATATGCACAATTTACTACTGCTGAAAAGCAGTTGTGGCAATTTATCGACGTCAGTTATTTATATCAGATACATATGTAACTCCCAGTATAGAATCCATCCCAGAACATGCTGAGGCTAACCTCTATTACACTCTGTGGTACAATTATGTATTCAAATCCTTTCTAGGAGTTTGTGCTGCACAGTTCTTTATATTTGATGCTAAAATGTCGTCTAGAGGTAATTTTAGCGTTTAGAAATGTTATTTATACTTAAGAAATGATTTCATGGTGGATGGGGCAATTAAGAGTGTTAATATGCACAAGTTACAACTGCCGAAAAGCAGTTGTAGCAATTTATGGATGTCAGTTATTTATATCAGATACAAATATGACTCCCAGTAGAGTATCCACCCCAGAACATGCTGAGGCTAACCTCTATTGCACTCTGTGGTAACTTTATGTACTCAAAACCCTTTCTAGGAGTTTGTGCTGCACAGTTCTTTATATTTGATGCTAATATGTCGTCTAGAGTTAATTTTAGCCTTTAGAAATGTTATTTATACTTAAGAAATGATTTCATGATGGATGGGGCAATTAAGTGTGTTAATATGCACAATTTACAACTGCCGAAAAGCAGTTGTAGCAATTTATGGACGTCAGTTATTTATATCAGATACAAATTTGACTCCCAGTAGAGTATCCACCCCAGAACATGCTGAGGCTAACCTCTATTGCACTCTGTGGTAACTTTATGTACTCAAAACCTTTTCTAAGGATTTGTAATGTACAGTTCTTTATATTTGATGCTAAAATGTCGTTTCGAAGTTATTTTAGCATTTAGAAATTTGTATTAATACCTAAGAAATGATTTCACGGTGCATGGGGCAATTAAGGGTGTTAATATGCACAATCTACAACTGCTAAAAAACAGTTGTAGCAATTTATCGACGTCAGGTATTTATATCAGATACATATGTAATTCCCAGTGGAGAATCCACACCAGAACATGCTGAGGCTAACCTCTGTTGCACTCTGTGGTAAGTTTATGTATTCAAAACCCTTTCTAGCAGTTTGTGCTGCACAGTTCTTTATATTTGATGCTAAAATGTCGTTTAGATGTAATTTTAGCGTTAAGAAATGTTATTTATTCTTAAGAAACGATTTCATGTTGGGTGGGGCAATTAAGGGTGTTAATATGCACAATTTACAACTGCTGAAAAGCAGTTGTAGCCATTAATTGACGTCAGTTATTTATATCAGATACATATGTAACTCCCAGTAGAGAATCCATCCCAGAACATGCTGAGGCTAACCTCTATTGCACTCTGTGGTAACTTTATGTATTCAAAATACTTTCTAGGAGTTTGTGCAGCAGAGTTCTTTATATTTCATGCTAAAATGTCGTCTAGAGGTTATTTTAGCTTTAAGTATTTTTATTTATACCTAAGAAATGATTTCACGGTGCATGGGGCAATTAAGTGTGTTAATATGCACAATCTATAACTCCTGGAAAGCAGTTGTAGCAATTTATCGATGTCAGGTATTAAAATCAAATATATATGTAACTACCAGTTAAGATGCTTCTCAGAACATGCTCAGACTAATGTGTATTGCACTCTGTGATACACTTATGTACTCAAAACCCTGTCGAAGGACTTTTAATGCACAGCTCTTAATATTTGATGCTAAAATGTCGCCTAGAAGTTATTTTAGCGTTCAGATATTTGTATTTATGCCAAAGAAATTATTACACGGTGCATGTGGCAATTAAGGGTGTTAATATGCACAATTTAGAACTACTGGGGACGCAGTTGTAGCAATTTATCGTTGTCAGGTATTTATATCAGATATATATGTAACTTCCAGTGGAGAAACCATCCAGAACATGCTGAGGAAAACCTCTATTGCACTCTGTGGTAACTTTATGTATTTAAAACCCTTTCTAGCAGTTTGTGCTGCACAGTTCTTTATATTTGATGCTAAAATGTCGTCTAGATGTAATTTTTACGTTTAGAAATGTTATTTATACTTAAGAAATGATTTCATGGTAAATGGGGCAATTAAGGGTGTTAATATACACAATTTACAAACTGCTGAAAAGCAGTTGTAGCAATTTATCGACGTCAGGTATTTATATCAGATACATATGTAACTCCCAGTGGAGAATCCATCCCAAAACATGCTGAGGCTAACCTCTATTGCACTCTGTGGTACAATTATGTATTCAAACCCTTTCTAGGAGTTTGTGCTGCACAGTTCTTTATATTTGATGCTAAAATGTCGTCTAGAGGTAATTTTAGCGTTTAGAAATGTTATTTATACTTAAGAAATGATTTCATGGTGGATGGGGCAATTAAGGGTGTTAATATGCACAAGTTACAACTGCCGAAAAGCAGTTGTAGCAATTTATGGACGTCAGTTATTTATATCAGATACAAATTTGACTCCCAGTAGAGTATCCACCCCAGAACATGCTGTGGCTAACCTCTATTGCACTCTGTGGTAACTTTATGTACTCAAAACCCTTTCTAGGAGTTTGTGCTGCACAGTTCTTTATATTTGATGCTAATATGTCGTCTAGAGGTAATTTTAGCGTTTAGAAATGTTATTTATACTTAAGAAATGGTTTCATGGTGGATGGGGCAATTAAGTGTGTTAATATGCACAATTTACAACTGCCGAAAAGCAGTTGTAGCAATTTATGGACGTCAGTTATTTATATCAGATACAAATTTGACTCCCAGTAGAGTATCCACCCCAGAACATGCTGAGGCTAACCTCTATTGCACTCTGTGGTAACTTTATGTACTCAAAACCTTTTCTAAGGATTTGTAATGCACAGTTCTTTATATTTGATGCTAAAATGTCGTCTAGATGTAATTTTAGCGTTTAGAAATGTTATTTATACTTAAGAAATGATTTCATGGTGGCTGGGGCAATTAAGGGTGTTAATATGCACAATTTACAACTGCTGAAAAGCAGTTGTAGCAATTAATTGACGTCAGTTATTTATATCAGATACATATGTAACTCCCAGTAGAGAATCCATCCCAGAACATGCTGAGGCTAACCTCTATTGCACTCTGTGGTAACTTTATGTATTCAAAACCCTTTCTAGGAGTTTGTGCTGCAGAGTTCTTTATATTTGATGCTAAAATGTCGTCTAGAGGTAATTTTAGCGTTTAGAAATGTTATTTATACTTAATAAATGATTTCATGGTGGATGGGGTAATTAAGGGTGTTAATATGCACGATTTACAACTGCTGAAAAGCAGTTGTAGCAATTTATCGACGTCAGTTATTTATATCAGATACATATGTAACTCCCAGTATAGAATCCATCTCAGAACATGCTGAGGCAAACCTCTATTGCACTCTGTGGTAACTTTATGTATTCAAACCTTTTCTAGGAGTTTGTGCAGCAGAGTTCTTTATATTTGATGCTAAAATGTCGTCTAGAGGTAATTTTAGCGTTTATAAATGGCATTTATACTTAAGAAATGATTTCATGGTGGATGGGGCAATTAAGGGTGTTAATATGCACAAGTTACAACTGCCGAAAAGCAGTTGTAGCAATTTATGGACGTCAGTTATTTATATCAGATACAAATTTGACTCCCAGTAGAGTATCCACCCCAGAACATGCTGTGGCTAACCTCTATTGCACTCTGTGGTAACTTTATGTACTCAAAACCCTTTCTAGGAGTTTGTGCTGCACAGTTCTTTATATTTGATGCTAAAATGTCGTCTAGAGGTAATTTTAGCGTTTAGAAATGTTATTTATACTTAAGAAATGGTTTCATGGTGGATGGGCAATTAAGTGTGTTAATATGCACAATTTACAACTGCCGAAAAGCAGTTGTAGCAATTTATGGACGTCAGTTATTTATATCAGATACAAATGTGACTCCCAGTAGAGTATCCACTCTAGAACATGCTGAGGCTAACCTCTATTGCACTCTGTGGTAACTATAAGTATTCAAACCCTTTCTAGGAGTTTGTGCTTCACAGTTCTTTATATTTGATGTTAAAATGTCGTCTAGAGGTTATTTTAGCTTTTAGAAATTTTATTTAGACCTAAGAAATGATTTCACGGTGCATGGGGCAATTAAGTGTGTTAATATGCACAATCTATAACTCCTGGAAAGCAGTTGTAGCAATTTATCGACGTCAGGTATTTATATCAGATACATATGTAACTCCCAGTAGAGAATCCATCCCAGAACATGCTGAGGCTAACCTCTATTGCACTCTGTGCTAACTTTATGTATTCAAAACCCTTTCTAGGAGTTTGTGCTGCACAGTTCTTTATATTTGATGATAAAATATCGTCTAGAGGTAATTTTAGCGTTTAGAAATGTTATTTATACTTAATAAATGATTTCATGGTGGATGGGGCAATTAAGTGTGTTAATATGCACAATTTAAAACTGCTGAAAAGCAGTTGTAGCAATTTATCGACGTCAGTTATTTATATCAGATACATATGTAACTCCCAGTAGAGTGTCCATTCCAGAACAAGCTGAGGCTAACCTCTATTGCACTCTGTGGTAACTTTATGTATTCAAAACCCTTTCTAGGAGTTTGTGCTGCACAGTTCTTTATATTTGATGCTAAAATGTCGTCTAGAGGTAATTTTAGCGTTTAGAAATGTTAATTATACTTAAGAAAGATTGCATGGTGGATGGGGCAATTAAGGGTGTTAATATGCACAATTTAAAACTGCTGAAAAGCAGTTGTAGCAAATTATCCACGTCAATTATTTATATCAGATACATATGTAACTCCCAGTGGAGAATCCATCCCAGAACATGCTGAGGCTAACCTCTATTGCACTCTGTGGCAACATTATGTATTCAAAGCCCTTTCTAGGAATTTGTGCTGCACAGTTCTTTATATTTGATGCTAAAATGTCGTCTAAAGGTAATTTTATCGTTTAGAAATTTTATTTATACCTAAAAGATGATATCACGTAGCATGGGGCAATTAAGTGTGTTAATATGCAAAATTTACAAACTGCTGAAAAGCAGTTGTAGCAATTTATCGACGTCAGGTATTTATATCAGATACATATGTAACTCCCAGTGGAGAATCCATCCCAGAACATGCTGAGGCTAACCTCTATTGCACTCTGTGGCAACATTATGTATTCAAAGCCCTTTCTAGGAATTTGTGCTGCACAGTTCTTTATATTTGATGCTAAAATGTCGTCTAGAGGTAATTTTATCGTTTAGAAATTTTATTTATACCTAAAAGATGATATCACGTTGCATGGGGCAATTAAGTGTGTTAATATGCACAATTTACAAACTGCTGAAAAGCAGTTGTAGCAATTTATCGACGTCAGGTATTTATATCAGATACATATGTAACTCCCAGTGGAGAATCCATCCCAGAACATGCTGAGGCTAACCTCTATTGCACTCTGTGGCAACATTATGTATTCAAAGCCCTTTCTAGGAATTTGTGCTGCACAGTTCTTTATATTTGATGCTAAAATGTCGTCTAGAGGTAATTTTATCGTTTAGAAATTTTATTTATACCTAAAAGATGATATCACGTTGCATGGGGCAATTAAGTGTGTTAATATGCACAATTTACAAACTGCTGAAAAGCAGTTGTAGCAATTTATCGACGTCAGGTATTTATATCAGATACATATGTAACTCTCAGTGGAGAATCCATCCCAGAACATGCTGAGGCTAACCTCTATTGCACTCTGTGGCAACATTATGTATTCACAGCCCTTTCTAGGAATTTGTGCTGCACAGTTCTTTATATTTGATGCTAAAATGTCGTCTAGAGGTAATTTTATCGTTTAGAAATTTTATTTATACCTAAAAGATGATATCACGCTGCATGGGGCAATTAAGTGTGTTAATATGCACAATTTACAAACTGCTGAAAAGCAGTTGTAGCAATTTATCGACGTCAGGTATTTATATCAGATACATATGTAACTCCCAGTGGAGAATCCATCCCAGAACATGCTGAGGCTAACCTCTATTGCACTCTGTGGCAACATTATGTATTCAAAGCCCTTTCTAGGAATTTGTGCTGCACAGTTCTTTATATTTGATGCTAAAATGTCGTCTAGAGGTAATTTTATCGTTTAGAAATTTTATTTATACCTAAAAGATGATATCACGTTGCATGGGGCAATTAAGTGTGTTAATATGCACAATTTACAAACTGCTGAAAAGCAGTTGTAGCAATTTATCGACGTCAGGTATTTATATCAGATACATATGTAACTCCCAGTGGAGAATCCATCCCAGAACATGCTGAGGCTAACCTCTATTGCATTCTGTGGCAACATTATGTATTCAAAGCCCTTTCTAGGAATTTGTGCTGCACAGTTCTTTATATTTGATGCTAAAATGTCGTCTAGAGGTAATTTTATCGTTTAGAAATTTTATTTATACCTAAAAGATGATATCACGTTGCATGGGGCAATTAAGTGTGTTAATATGCACAATTTACAAACTGCTGAAAAGCAGTTGTAGCAATTTATCGACGTCAGGTATTTAAGTCAGATACATATGTAACTCCCAGTGGAGAATCCATCCCAGAACATGCTGAGGCTAACCTCTATTGCACTCTGTGGCAACATTATGTATTCAAAGCCCTTTCTAGGAATTTGTGCTGCACAGTTCTTTATATTTGATGCTAAAATGTCGTCTAGAGGTAATTTTATCGTTTAGAAATTTTATTTATACCTAAAAGATGATATCACGTTGCATGGGGCAATTAAGTGTGTTAATATGCACAATTTACAAACTGCTGAAAAGCAGTCGTAGCAATTTATCGACGTCAGGTATTTATATCAGATACATATGTAACTCCCAGTGGAGAATCCATCCCAGAACATGCTGAGGCTAACCTCTATTGCACTCTGTGGCAACATTATGTATTCAAAGCCCTTTCTAGGAATTTGTGCTGCACAGTTCTTTATATTTGATGCTAAAATGTCGTCTAGAGGTAATTTTATCGTTTAGAAATTTTATTTATACCTAAAAGATGATATCACGTTGCATGGGGCAATTAAGTGTGTTAATATGCACAATTTACAAACTGCTGAAAAGCAGTTGTAGCAATTTATCGACGTCAGGTATTTATATCAGATACATATGTAACTCCCAGTGGAGAATCCATCCCAGAACATGCTGAGGCTAACCTCTATTGCACTCTGTGGTACAATTATGTATTCAAACCCTTTCTAGGAGTTTGTGCTGCACAGTTCTTTATATTTGATGCTAAAATGTCGTCTAGAGGTAATTGTAGCGTTTAGAAATGTTATTTATACTTAAGAAATGATTTCATGGTGGATGGGGCAATTAAGGGTGTTAATATGCACAATTTACAACTGCTGAAAAGCAGTTGTAGCAATTTATCGACGTCAGTTATTTATATCAGATACATATTTAACTCCCAGTAGAGAATCCATCCCAGAACATGCTGAGGCTAACCTCTATTGCACTCTGTGGTAAAATTATGTGTTCAAACCCTTTCTAGAAATTTGTGCTGCACAGGTCTTTATAATTGATGCTAAAATGTGGTCTACAGATTATTTTAACGTTTAGAAATGTCGTCTAGAGGTTATTTTAGCGTTTAGAAATTTTATTTATACCTAAGAAATGATTTCACGGTGCATGGGGCAATTAAGTGTGTTAATATGCACAATTTACAACTGCTGAAAAGCAGTTGTAGCAATTTATCGACGTCAGTTATTTATATCAGATACATATGTGACTCACAGTAGAGTATCCATTCCAGAACAAGCTGAGGCTAACCTCTATTGCACTCTGTGGTACAATTATGTATTCAAACCCTTTCTAGGAGTTTGTGCTGCACAGTTCTTTATATTGGATGCTAAAATGTCGTCTAGAGCTAATTTTAGCGTTTAGAAATGTTATTTATACTTAAGAAATGATTTCATGGTGAATGGGGCAATTAAGGGTGTTAATATGCACAATTTACAACTGCTGAAAAGCAGTTGTAGCAATTTATCGACGTCAGTTATTTATATCAGATACATATGTAACTCCCAGTAGAGAATCCATTCCAGAACAAGCTGAGGCAAACCTCTATTGCACTCTGTGGTAGCATTATGTATTCAAAACCCTTTCTAGGAGTTTGTGCTTCACAGTTCTTTATATTTGATGCTAAAATGTCGTCTAGAGGTTATTTTAGCTTTTAGAAATTTTATTTATACCTAAGAAATGATTTCACGGGACATGTCGCAATTAAGTGTGTTAATACGCACAATTTACAACTGCTGAAAAGCAGTTGTAGCCATTTATCGACGTCAGTTATTTATATCAGATACATATGTGACTCACAGTAGAGTATCCATTCCAGAACAAGCTGAGGCTAACCTCTATTGCACTCTGTGGTACAGTTATGTATTCAAATCCTTTCTAGGAATTTGTGCCGCACAGTTCTTTTTATTTGATGCTAAAATGTCGTCTAGAGGTAATTTTAGCGTTTAGAAATGTTATATACTTAAGAAATTATTACACGGTGCACGGGGCAATTAAGGGTGTTAATATGCACAATTTACAACTGCTGAAAAGCAGTTGTAGCAATTTATCGACGTCAGTTATTTATATCAGATACATATGTAACTCCCAGTGGAGAATCCATCCCAGAACATGCTGAGGCTAACCTCTCTTGCACTCTTTGGTACAATAATGTATTCAAACCCTTTCTAGGAATTTGTGCTGCACAGGTCTTTATATTTGATGCTAAAATGTGGTCTAGAGGTTATTTTAGCGTTTAGAAATTTTATTTATACCTAAGAAATGATTTCACGGTGCATGTTGCAATTAAGTGTGTTAATATGCACAAGTTACAACTGCTGAAAAGCAGTTGTAGCAATTTTTCGACGTCAGTTATTTATATCAGATACAAATGTGACTCCCAGTAGAGTATCCACTCCAGAACATGCTGAGGCTAACCTCTATTGCACTCTGTGGTAACTATAAGTATTCAAAACCTTTTCTAGGAGTTTGTGCTGCACAGTTCTTTATATTTGATGCTAAAATGTCGTCTAGAGGTAATTTTAGCGTTTAGAAATGTTATTTATACTTAAGAAATGATTTCATCGTGGATGGGGCAATTAAGTGTGTCAATATGCACAATTTACATCCGCTGAAAGGCAGTTGTAGCAATTTATCGACGTCAGTTATTTTAATCTGATACATATGTAACTCCCAGTAGAGAATCCATCCCAGAACATGCTGAGGCTAACCTCTATTGCACTCTGTGGTACAATTATGCATTCAAACCCTTTCTAGGAGTTTGTGCTTCACAGTTCTTTATATTTGATGCTAAAATGTCGTCTAGAGGTTATTTTAGCTTTTAGAAATTTTATTTATACCTAAGAGATGATTTCACGGTGCATGGGGCAATTAAGTGTGTTAATATGCACAATTTACAACTGCTGAAAAGCAGTTGTAGCATTTTATCGACGTCAGGTATTTATATCAGATACATATGTAACTCCCAGTAGAGAATCCATCCCAGAACATGCTGAGGCTAACCTCTATTGCACTCTGTGGTACAATTATGTATTCAAACCCTTTCAAGGAATTTTTGCTGCACAGGTCTTTATATTTGATGCTAAAATGCGTCTAGAGGTTATTTTAGCGTTTAGAAATTTTATTTATACCTAAGAAATGATTTCACGGTGCATGTTGCAATCAAGTGTGTTAATATGCACAATCTATAACTCCTGGGAAGCAGTTGTAGCAATTTATCGATGTCAGGAATTAAAATCAAATATATATGTAACTACCAGTGAAGAATGCTTCTCAGAACATGCTCAGACTAATGTGTATTGCACTCTGTAAAACACTTATGTACTCAAAACCCTTTCTAAGGACTTTTAATGCACAGTTCTTTATATTGGATGCTAAAATGTCGTCTAGAAGTTATTTTAGCGTTCAGATATTTGTATTTATGCCAAAGAAATTATTACACGGTGCATGGGGCAATTAAGTGTGTTAATATGCACAATTTACAACTGCTGAAAAGCAGTTGTAGCATTTTATCGACGTCAGGTATTTATATCAGATACATATGTAACTCCCAGTAGAGAATCCATTACAGAACATGCTGAGGCTAACCTCTATTGCACTCTGTGGTAACTTTATGTATTCAAAACCCTTTCTAGGAGTTTGTGTTGCACAGATCTTTACATTTGATGCTAAATGTCGTCTAGAGGTAATTTTAGCGTTTAGAAATGTTATTTATACTTAAGAAATGATTTCATGGTGGATGGGGCAATTAAAGGTGTTAATATGCACAATTTACAACTGCTGAAAAGCAGTTGTAGCAATTTATCGACGTCAGTTATTTATATCAGATACATATGTGACTCACAGTAGAGTATCCATTCCAGAACATGCTGAGGCTAACCTCTATTGCACTCTGTGGTACAGTTATTTATTCAAATCCTTTCTAGGAATTTGTGCTGCACAGTTCTTTATATTTGATGCTAAAATGTCGTCTAGATGTTATTTTAGCGT
Organism: Agriotes lineatus; assembly: GCA_940337035.1. Taxonomy (NCBI): domain Eukaryota; kingdom Metazoa; phylum Arthropoda; class Insecta; order Coleoptera; family Elateridae; genus Agriotes; species Agriotes lineatus. The sequence goes on along the minus strand of CALNHX010000747.1, from coordinate 5,611 downwards.
TTAGAAATTTTATTTATACCTAAGAAATGATTTCACGGTGCATGGGGCAATTAAGTGTGTTAATATGCACAATTTACAACTGCTGAAAAGCAGTTGTAGCAATTTATCGACGTCAGTTATTTATATCAGATACATATGTAACTCCCAGTAGAGAATCCATCCCAGAACATGCTGAGGCTAACCTCTATTGCACTCTGTGGTACAATTATGTATTCAAGCCCTTTCTAGGAGTTTGTGCTGCACAGTTCTTTATATTTGATGCTAAATGTCGTCTAGAGGTAATTTTAGCGTTTAGAAATGTTATTTATACTTAAGAAATGATTTCATGGTGGATGGGGCAATTAAAGGTGTTAATATGCACAATTTACAACTGCTGAAAAGCAGTTGTAGGAATTTATCGACGTCAGTTATTTATATCAGATACATATGTGACTCACAGTAGAGTATCCATTCCAGAACATGCTGAGGCTAACCTCTATTGCACTCTGTGGTACAGTTATTTATTCAAATCCTTTCTAGGAATTTGTGCTGCACAGTTCTTTATATTTGATGCTAAAATGTCGTCTAGATGTTATTTTAGCGTTTAGAAATTTTATTTATACCTAAGAAATGATTTCACGGTGCATGGGGCAATTAAGTGTGTTAATATGCACAATTTACAACTGCTGAAAAACAGTTGTAGCAATTTATCGACGTCAGTTATTTATATCAGATACATATGTAACTCCCAGTAGAGAATCCATCCCAGAACTTGCTGAGGCTAACCTCTATTGCACTCTGTGGTACAATTATGTATTCAAGCCCTTTCTAGGAGTTTGTGCTGCACAGTTCTTTATATTTGATGCTAAAATGTCGTCTAGAAGTAATTTTAGCGTTTAGAAATGTTATTTATACTTAAGAAATTATTACACGGTGCATGGGGCAACTAAGGGTGTTAATATGCACAATTTACAACTGCTGAAAAGCAGTTGTAGCAATTTATCGACGTCAGTTATTTATATCAGATACATATGTAACTCCCAGTGGAGAATCCATCCCAGAACATGCTGAGGCTAACCTCTATTGCACTCTGTGGTACAGTTATTTATTCAAATCCTTTCTAGGAATTTGTGCTGCACAGTTCTTTATATTGGATGCTAAAATGTCGTCTAGAGCTAATTTTAGCGTTTAGAAATGTTATTTATACTTAAGAAATGATTTCATGGTGAATGGGGCAATTAAGGGTGTTAATATGCACAATTTACAACTGCTGAAAAGCAGTTGTAGCAATTTATCGACGTCAGTTATTTATATCAGATACATATGTAACTCCCAGTAGAGAATCCATTCCAGAACAAGCTGAGGCAAACCTCTATTGCACTCTGTGGTAGCATTATGTATTCAAAACCCTTTCTAGGAGTTTGTGCTTCACAGTTCTTTATATTTGATGCTAAAATGTCGTCTAGAGGTTATTTTAGCTTTTAGAAATTTTATTTATACCTAAGAAATGATTTCACGGGACATGTCGCAATTAAGTGTGTTAATACGCACAATTTACAACTGCTGAAAAGCAGTTGTAGCCATTTATCGACGTCAGTTATTTATATCAGATACATATGTGACTCACAGTAGAGTATCCATTCCAGAACAAGCTGAGGCTAACCTCTATTGCACTCTGTGGTACAGTTATGTATTCAAATCCTTTCTAGGAATTTGTGCCGCACAGTTCTTTTTATTTGATGCTAAAATGTCGTCTAGAGGTAATTTTAGCGTTTAGAAATGTTATTTATACTTAAGAAATTATTACACGGTGCACGGGGCAATTAAGGGTGTTAATATGCACAATTTACAACTGCTGAAAAGCAGTTGTAGCAATTTATCGACGTCAGTTATTTATATCAGATACATATGTAACTCCCAGTGGAGAATCCATCCCAGAACATGCTGAGGCTAACCTCTCTTGCACTCTTTGGTACAATAATGTATTCAAACCCTTTCTAGGAATTTGTGCTGCACAGGTCTTTATATTTGATGCTAAAATGTGGTCTAGAGGTTATTTTAGCGTTTAGAAATTTTATTTATACCTAAGAAATGATTTCACGGTGCATGTTGCAATTAAGTGTGTTAATATGCACAAGTTACAACTGCTGAAAAGCAGTTGTAGCAATTTTTCGACGTCAGTTATTTATATCAGATACAAATGTGACTCCCAGTAGAGTATCCACTCCAGAACATGCTGAGGCTAACCTCTATTGCACTCTGTGGTAACTATAAGTATTCAAAACCTTTTCTAGGAGTTTGTGCTGCACAGTTCTTTATATTTGATGCTAAAATGTCGTCTAGAGGTAATTTTAGCGTTTAGAAATGTTATTTATACTTAAGAAATGATTTCATCGTGGATGGGGCAATTAAGTGTGTCAATATGCACAATTTACATCCGCTGAAAGGCAGTTGTAGCAATTTATCGACGTCAGTTATTTATATCAGATACATATGTAACTCCAGTAGAGAATCCATCCCAGAACATGCTGAGGCTAACCTCTATTGCACTCTGTGGTACAATTATGCATTCAAACCCTTTCTAGGAGTTTGTGCTTCACAGTTCTTTATATTTGATGCTAAAATGTCGTCTAGAGGTTATTTTAGCTTTTAGAAATTTTATTTATACCTAAGAGATGATTTCACGGTGCATGGGGCAATTAAGTGTGTTAATATGCACAATTTACAACTGCTGAAAAGCAGTTGTAGCAATTTATCGACGTCAGTTATTTATATCAGATACATATGTAACTCCCAGTAGAGAATCCATCCCAGAACATGCTGAGGCTAACCTCTATTGCACTCTGTGGTACAATTATGTATTCAAACCCTTTCTAGGAGTTTGTGCTGCACAGTTCTTTATATTTGATGCTAAAATGTCGTCTAGAGGTAATTTTAGCGTTTAGAAATGTTATTTATACTTAAGAAATTATTACACGGTGCATGGGGCAACTAAGGGTGTTAATATGCACAATTTACAACTGCTGAAAAGCAGTTGTAGCATTTTATCGACGTCAGGTATTTATATCAGATACATATGTAACTCCCAGTAGAGAATCCATTACAGAACATGCTGAGGCTAACCTCTATTGCACTCTGTGGTAACTTTATGTATTCAAAACCCTTTCTAAGGACTTTTAATGCACAGTTCTTTATATTGGATGCTAAAATGTCGTCTAGAAGTTATTTTAGCGTTCAGATATTTGTATTTATGCCAAAGAAATTATTACACGGTGCATGGGGCAATTAAGTGTGTTAATATGCACAATTTACAACTGCTGAAAAGCAGTTGTAGCATTTTATCGACGTCAGGTATTTATATCAGATACATATGTAACTCCCAGTAGAGAATCCATTACAGAACATGCTGAGGCTAACCTCTATTGCACTCTGTGGTAACTTTATGTATTCAAAACCCTTTCTAGGAGTTTGTGTTGCACAGATCTTTATATTTGATGCTAAATGTCGTCTAGAGGTAATTTTAGCGTTTAGAAATGTTATTTATACTTAAGAAATGATTTCATGGTGGATGGGGCAATTAAAGGTGTTAATATGCACAATTTACAACTGCTGAAAAGCAGTTGTAGCAATTTATCGACGTCAGTTATTTATATCAGATACATATGTGACTCACAGTAGAGTATCCATTCCAGAACAAGCTGAGGCTAACCTCTATTGCACTCTGTGGTACAGTTATTTATTCAAATTCTTTCTAGGAATTTGTGCTGCACAGTTCTTTATATTTGATGCTAAAATGTCGTCTAGATGTTATTTTAGCGTTTAGAAATTTTATTTATACCTAAGAAATGATTTCACGGTGCATGGGGCAATTAAGTGTGTTAATATGCACAATTTACAACTGCTGAAAAGCAGTTGTAGCATTTTATCGACGTCAGGTATTTATATCAGATACATATGTAACTCCCAGTAGAGAATCCATCCCAGAACATGCTGAGGCTAACCTCTATTGCACTCTGTGGTACAATTATGTATTCAAACCCTTTCTAGGAGTTTGTGCTGCACAGTTCTTTATATTTGATGCTAAAATGTCGTCTAGAGGTAATTTTGGCGTTTAGAAATGTTATTTATACTTAAGAAATTATTACAGGTGCATGGGGCAATTAAGGGTGTTAATATGCACAATTTACAACTGCTGAAAAGCAGTTGTAGCAATTTATCGACGTCAGTTATTTATATCAGATACATATGTAACTCCCAGTGGAGAATCCATCCCAGAACATGCTGAGACTAACCTCTATTGCACTCTTTGGTATAATTATGTATTCAAACCCTTTCTAGGAATTTGTGCTGCACAGGTCTTAATATTTGATGCTAAAATGCGTCTAGAGGTTATTTTAGCGTTTAGAAATTTTATTTATACCTAAGAAATGATTTCACGGTGCATGTTGCAATCAAGTGTGTTAATATGCACAATCTATAACTCCTGGGAAGCAGTTGTAGCAATTTATCGATGTCAGGAATTAAAATCAAATATATATGTAACTACCAGTGAAGAATGCTTCTCAGAACATGCTCAGACTAATGTGTATTGCACTCTGTAATACACTTATGTACTCAAAACCCTTTCTAAGGACTTTTAATGCACAGTTCTTTATATTGGATGCTAAAATGTCGTCTAGAAGTTATTTTAGCGTTCAGATATTTGTATTTATGCCAAAGAAATTATTACACGGTGCATGGGGCAATTAAGGGTGTTAATATGCACAATTTACAACTGCTGAAAAGCAGTTGTAGCATTTTATCGACGTCAGGTATTTATATCAGATACATATGTAACTCCCAGTAGAGAATCCATTACAGAACATGCTGCGGCTAACCTCTATTGCACTCTGTGGTAACTTTATGTATTCAAAACCCTTTCTAGGAGTTTGTGCACAGTTCTTTATATTTGATGCTAAAATGTCGTCTAGAGGTAATTTTAGCGTTTAGAAATGTTATTTATACTTAAGAAATGATTTCATGGTGGATGGGGCAATTAAAGGTGTTAATATGCACAATTTACAACTGCTGAAAAGCAGTTGTAGCAATTTATCGACGTCAGTTATTTATATCAGATACATATGTGACTCACAGTAGAGTAGCCATTCCAGAACAAGCTGAGGCTAACCTCTATTGCACTCTGTGGTACAGTTATTTATTCAAATCCTTTCTAGGAATTTGTGCTGCACAGTTCTTTATATTTGATGCTAAAATGTCGTCTAGAGGTTATTTTAGCAATTAGAAATATTATTTATACCTAAGAGATGATTTCACGGTGCATGGGGCAATTAAGTGTGTTAATATGCACAATTTACAACTGCTGAAAAGCAGTTGTAGTAATTTATCGACGTCAGTTATTTATATCAGATACATAGTACTCCAGTACTCCAGAGAGAATCCATCCCAGAACATGCTGAGGCTAACCTCTATTGCACTCTGTGGTACAATTATGTATTCAAACCCTTTCTAGGAGTTTGTGCTGCACAGTTCTTTATATTTGATGCTAAAATGTCGTCTTGAGGTAATTTTAGCGTTTAGAAATGTTATTTATACTTAAGAAATTATTACACGGTGCATGGGGCAACTAAGGGTG